>OMKN01069144.1:11541-23569 GCA_900302345.1 Melanonus zugmayeri
AAAATGTATTAGAAAATGTATTATTTAAATTATATTTGTATATATGTATATATATATATATATATATATAACACATTTAAAGATAAATAAACAGATGAGTGATCCATGGTTATTCAATTCCATTGGTTCAAATAAATGCGAAAATATATTAAATATACTAATTTTGAAAGTTTTTTGCTTTATTATATTTACTTGTATTGTAACAATTGTGTGTTGTATTGTTTTCATCATCCCCATGGCCTCTTTAAACAAAAGCAGAGAGTGGCCTCATATACCAGACATCAGACAACAAGACCAGCAGCCCTCCTGTAACAAACCATGATGTGGACGTAAAGCATCAGCAGAGTCTCACCGGTAGCCCCTCCTCAGTGAGGAGCCCTCTCCTTCGTCAGCGCCGTGTAATCTGCTACGAGGATGAACACAGCGATGATGACCACGCCGACGATGAGAACCCAGAAGATGCTGAAGGCATGCTGCCATTGCGCAGGACAACCAACATCCAGACTGCTGACGCCAGCGTCTCCCAGGTATCCCATGCACCTGAGAACCACTCTGAGATTATTATTGCGACGTTGTCCGTAGGGGTGGACGAGGACAGCCAGGATGGCGGAGATCTGCAACGGCTTCGGAGGAGTGAGGCCCCCACGTTCTACAGTAGCTCCCTGGAGTCCGAGGAAAGTGTTGCTGTGACCTCCGGTTCGGAGTCCCCCTTCATACCCATACGCTGTCCCTTTGACCTCGAAGCATGCAAAACGGCTGACGTTGGCTTTATGTCCGGTAAGCTGGATGTAAAGAAAGACACTCAAATCAGCCGAGACGGTGGACAGCTGGAGTCCAAGCGCTCCCCAAAGCTGGAGCACAGAGCTGTGATGCGCGTCAAGAGCATGATGAGCATCGAGGTGCCCAAGAATGGCCAGCAACCAAAGCTCAAAGGAGGCGAGGATCTTCCTCTGGCTTCGACGTCTGCCCCGCCCCAATCCCAAGACGCACCATCAGATGGAGCGCTGGCTAGGACTCCAGCTTGGCCTTTGCTTCAATACTGCAAGAGAGCGGAGGGCGGTGAACTGGCCGGTGTGTGCACCATTGACAAGGTAGTCCTGAGGAAGAGCAAGGAAGAATCCTTTGGCCTTGATCTGGAGATCAAGTCGTCCCCTCTGAAGGTGCTCATCACTGCGTTAAGACCAGGAGGGGCCGCTGAAAGGGTTTGTGTTTACTTTTGACACTTTTAATTAATTCTTCAAGGGGTCGGTCAGTGGCAAACCTAACACCAACACTTTGTGAATATACTGTAGATGATCCAGAGTCTTATCGACTATGTTTTTTTTTGGAGCAAAACATCTGATGCCTAAAATCTAAAATGCTTTACTTTGGTTTCAGAAATATAACTAGTCTACTTTAAAATGGTTAATATTCATGATGGGATCATCACGACATAATTATTTCAGGATGCTTCATTTCTACAGTTGTGTTGGTGAATAATGGTTTTATGATGATTGTCTTTAATCTGGACAATTCTGTCATTCTTCCAGGAATCCAATGGCAAAATGAGCGTTGGAGATGAAATAGTGGTGATTGGGGACTTGCAGGTCTGTGCCTCAACCTATCAGGAGATATGTGATCTCATGCGTAACCTTCCTGAAACGCTCTCCTTGGAAATCAAGAGACCTGTATCAGGTATGAATCTACTAAATATCTTCGTCTCTGGGATTTAAGGTCCGGTGATTTTACTACTGTTTACATGTAGCCCCAGTGTAATAGAAAAATGACTTCGAAATCTGGTTCATGTGGCTTTCAGATATAATATATCTTGTCTCAAAGAGGATTCATCAGTAATGTACAGCATTTAAATATTTTTCTAATTTGATAAACAAACTATGAATACAAAATAATGGAGGAAAATATTAGAATCAACGGAAAATGTGTTTCGACGTAAGAACTTTGAAACAGGCCTTTGAGACTAGACATGGATCAAATAGAGCAGTTTGTCTTTCCCCACTCATGCTGCCCTAACAAGTAGGATCACAGTACCCTTCACTCCCCAAAAGGCAACTGTGAGCAGCTGCCTTTATGTCCATGGTGACTATCTTCCTCATTTTGCCCTCAGTAGTCAATGGTAGATTACCTAGTTGTTTTACACACCATCTGCCTAGTATAATATTAGGTACCTTTATGAAGTAGATATTATCACATTTCAAGCATTCCTGCTCAAAATGACGTTTTTGAAAATGAAGAAAAAAATCATTAAAATGTGTCTATTGGTGATGTACAATCCATTCCAGTTCCTATTTAATTGTGTTGTGTAGTATTTCACATTGCTGTGGCTAAACTTGATTTTTGTACATGACTTGACGTCACAAAGACACAGTTTAATGTAAGTCTAATTTTAATGTTTAAATTGCCTTAAAAATAAGTATAAGATATTGGTTGCTACTAATGAACAACTCATATTGCAATCAATTCATGATTGCAATATCCCTATACAGATAAATCAGACCACACAAATTCTGACCATACTTGCAGATCTTGAAAATAATATCAATATTTTCCATCAATAATTTAATTCCATCAATAATTTCCATCAATATTTTCTCCACACAGCTGTAAACCGGCTTTCAAGTTTGATAATGTCATCAGGAAGTTGTGATGGAGCCAATAAAGATGATATACCCAGACTCCACGAGAAAGAAACCGATTGCCAAACAGCAATGGAAAATCCAGGAAATTCCCTACCAGAAACTAACCCCAGCCCCATACTACATCCAAATCAAGATTCTCAAATACCAGTCACAAATACAGACATTATAATAGGTGACTTGGGTACCTCTGATGATACAAATGCATCCTCTGGCTCCCCTGCCAAATCATCAGGTAATGACCCTGTACCCTGTTGCCCCATCCCACTCAGGACTGTTGGTGTTCAGGCACCAACACAGCCCAGTGTGCACCGTTCCACCCTGGACACAGGGAGTAATAAAGGTTGCCTACAGAATGTGGGGACAAGATTCTTAAATAGTTACTCCAGAAATTTTGGCCAGTTCAAAGACAACAATGTTCCACTTTCTAATCAATCAAATGGCGAGGGATCAGATGGTGGCTCTA
Source organism: Melanonus zugmayeri (assembly GCA_900302345.1). Taxonomy (NCBI): domain Eukaryota; kingdom Metazoa; phylum Chordata; class Actinopteri; order Gadiformes; family Melanonidae; genus Melanonus; species Melanonus zugmayeri. The sequence goes on from OMKN01069144.1 coordinate 14,641, forward strand.
AACACATGTACAATATCGTGATGGATAGCGATTCGGAAAGTGACTCCAACACTGACAGCCATTCTGTGGATATAATTGCCAACCTTGAAAGATCCCAGGAACTGGACTCTGATGTGGAGGAAGTTGAACTTTGTTTTCGGAAAACCAGGCAACCTGTTGATCAGATGGACACATTAATAAAAGGGACTTTGTCTCCTCAGAATACTGGCCAAAAGGTTGAGCAAAACATTGCTCAGACCTCTTGTCAGGACCCTGAATTAATTTCACTGACAAGCAGAGATAGCCCTGTAATCCCGACAGATCATCTACATATTTCCCATGCCTCAGGGGTGTCTTTGCCTGGGGAATCTAGTCTTTCCTTTTGCCAAGAATCATGCAAGTTGTCCACAGATTCAATTCCAGTGCATTTGGAGTCTTCAGAGTGCCACATCAATACCTCCTCATGTTCCAAAGTTGAGACACCCAGTGCTGTGTGTCTTAGCATTTGTAGCAGTCAGGCCCCAATATTGAATAACCAGCAATTCACTGTCTCAAATCTTGAAGAGATTGAGAAGTCACCATCAAATACTGCAATTTCATTGAGACATGATGAACAGAGAGTGAAGAATTTGGCAACACCAGATTCAAAGAATACCAGCTCAGACACAACACTGTCAAGTTCTCAGTCAATAGCAGACAATGAAAGGGAAAAAGTTCTTCCCAACTCCAGAACTATATCAAATACTCTTCTTGCAAGTCCACTGCATAGGGTAACAGAATCAAAATGTGTCAACATTTCAGGCAAAACTAAACCCCAGGAGAAATCTCTAAATAGACCAAACACCAGTGCTCCAAGATTAAAAGGCCTGACGATTAAGAGTAAAAGCAAGCACCAGGAGCAACTTGTACTATTACCCAACAGAGCACAAAGCCCTGTCGCTAGAAATGCTAACAGTTCCCCTCGTCAGTCACCCAAACTACAACCCAAGAAAATGGATGTATCCATTAGGTTAAGAGTCACTAAACAATTGGAGATAACCTGTCCTGCGTCTCCCAAATTAAATATTGGCCAAGCTAAAGGCAAGACAAGTCTTCCCGGTAGAATGTTAGAGGTAGCACCATTTGACAATAAGGCAAAACAGTGTGAGCCACAGCAAGGATCTGAAGTAATTGCCAAAACATGTGGCAAACAAGAGACATCTGCAACACAGAGGACATTCATAGAGGTCCGATTGTCATCCACTTCATCTCCCACACCTGTTCAGGCACATAACAAACCTATGACTACAAAGGACTCTAACACAACTGAACAGGACAGAACAGTTTTGCATGACAAAATTAATGGAAGCACAAATGGTAGTGTAGCTCCAATGGTTATATTGCCATGCTCCATCCTTAGGGTGGCAAAGTCAAATGGCATCGTTAGTAAGGCAGCAGTCAAATCAACAGAGTCTACAAATGAGATTAATTCAAGTAATAGTAGTACTAAACCTTTCAAAACACCAGAGACGGATGAGAGGATGAAGTGCAGTCGGTCAAGACTGTATTTAAAATCAATGGAAAGACGAAGTTTTTCTACAGATAGTGCATTTGCTGTGGACCCCAATCCCTTCTCAGTCCAACAAAAGATCAAGTCTTTTGAAAATCTGGCAAGTTTTGAAAAGCCAGTAGTTAAAGGCATTGACATTCCTTCATCTTACGCATTAAGTTGCAGACCTTCACTTAACCAGAGGTTGTCTGGTTATATGGGTTTAGTCAGTGCTATAGACTGCCGTGCACTAAAGAGGAGTTTGAGTTCTGGTGTGGAGAACCTCAACCTTTCCTCACCTCCCTCGCTATCTCTCACCAAGTCTCCCTCAAGCTTTACTTTGACTAGCCTTGACCTGCCTGTAGACTGCAACACAGCTTCCCAGGACAAGATTATAGATGTAACTCCAAAACCTTCTGATGGCCTCAGCCCAACAACACCACCCGTCTTTAGACAGAAGCATGCAAGGGGGCATGCCAACCTTTCCCGCATCAAGATGCGGGAGCTCAGGGCGCTCAGCATGCCTGAACTAGACAAGCTATGCACAGAGGACTTCAGCAGCAATCCAAGTGCAGTGCATTTTAAAACTGACCCAGGGATACAGCCTACTGATGTTATAGAATCCCACATGGACAATAGCTCTGACCAAATGGCAACAGGGGTGGTTGTTATAGAAGGTAATCCAAGAGCTGTTAAAGAATCTACTCAGGAACACTCCAGAACAGATGGCCACCACCCAGATCTCAGCAGCTGGTCAATTAGGTAAAATGAATCAGACGTTTCAAGTATTGATGTTAAAACTGAAAAGAATTATGTTAAAACTTTGGATAATACGAAATCCTGCCACCAGGTTGGATGTGCAATTAATATATATATTCCTGAATTGAAGTACAGAAAATGTTTGTATGTAAGTGGTTTCTTGTTACACCTGCAGTCTAAAGGAGTTGGCAAATTCTCCTCTGGATCAGAGCAGGCTACAAGCAGTGCTGTCCTTATTGAAGAGTAAATCTGATGTGCTGTCCCTGCTCCAAGAAACTAAGGCCCTATCTGAGGTAACTATCTCATTCACAGAGTGGTATATCTAACATTATTTCTAATTACAACATAATTATAATGCGTTAATGACCTTATCAAAGTAATTGGACTTGACCTGGATGTTAACTCTCTACAGGTTAAAGTTGATACTTTCTTTGTTGTCCTCATCAAAGAAGAGGGCTCAGGGCTGGGTTTTAGTATTGCTGGTGGAGTGGACCTCGAGCAGAAATCTGTAACAGTAAGGACAAATAATACTAACAAAATATTTACTATTTAGTCATTTAGCAAATGCAGTTATCCAAAGCGCCTTACAGTGAAATCAGTTATGTCATTAAGGAGCAGGTAGGAGTTGGGCATCTTGGTCAAACCCAATCTCAATCTCACCAAACACAAAAGTCAACAAAAATGATTAATTTAACATGTATCAATTTTGTAGTATTAACAAGGAGAATCTTAAGATTATTTATTTTGATTGACTCTTACATGTTATTTTTGGGAAGGTTCATCGGGTGTTCACCAAAGGGACTGCTAGCCTAGAGGGCACCATGCGCAGGGGGGACAGTATCCTCTCCATAAATGGCACAAGCTTGGAAGGCACAACCCATGGAGAAGCATTGTTCCATCTCCATCAAGCCCGGATGTCCACCCAGACCATAGTTGTCATTTGCAGAGGCCAAGAACATGAACACAGGGATTCTCCGTGCCTTGACATTTTACATCAGCCAAGGCAGCTCTCTCTGTGCACCAAAGAGAAGTCAATGGAGGCTGGAGCAGGTCAGAATACCATGAGATGTAGCCAATGTGTGCATATACATTTTGTACAATTACATGAATGACAACTATTAATAGTCTATATCTGTATACCTGGTTTTGTTTTAAGAAATATGAGTCAGCCTAACCATACGATACAGGCTTTTACAGTGGGTGTGAGTGGTATGAAAATAATAATAGAATAATACATCTACAATGCTATGACTTACATAACTAACTAGTCTAACATTAGTCTATTAATATCAAAACATATTAACTCTTAATGTATACTGTAAGATTGAGACACAATTGAAAAAATCTCACCATGATATCCTTTTGTCAGATGTTCAGTGTCCAATCCAAAAATTGGATTATAATTATATTATGACATGGGTGGTAGTGCATGAGGACACATGCATCAAATTAAGTTAGATTAGAAGCCCCACGAAGATTCAACATCATCTTAGTTTTACACTTTTCAAGTAAAAGCATCATAAATCACATAATCGATAACTAAAATGTGTTTGGTAGCTTAGTTGTTTAATTCATTCTCACCCAGTTTGAAAAACAAGTTTTAACTGGGCTTCAATGTTTCAACATTTCCCCAAGACTATCACATTGTTATTTAACTACATGTCTGCATACTGCATTCATGGGTCCTGATCTTACACTGCATACCTTTCATTATTTTGTCAGTAGTTGAAGTAGGTCCTGATGGTGCTCTGAAGGTAGAGCTTCACAAGACGTCTGCCGGTCTGGGCTTCAGTCTGGAGGGGGGACGAGACTCGGCCCAGGGAGATAGACCACTGCATGTCAAACGCATTTTTAAAGGTAAACCGTTTTATTAATTATAATAAATTATAGAAAGATTTCGTAATTATGACATGCATAAAAGTGTCTCATAATTAGGAGATACGAATCACATAAAAACTAGGTAATGTATGTAATATATGTATATACTGTACATTTAAATCTAAAGTGATGACAGACATGTCTCTGCTATGCATTCCTGGAGTCTCTGTTTAGGCCTCCATCCATAGATCTTATTTCAAAGTAGGCTATATTTGATAGTCATAATAATATTAAGGAGTAACATTAAAGGGGAACATCACGCTGGACTATTTTCAAATATAAGAGAGTACTGCTTCATACGTGCGCTGTGAACAAATTGTGGCCTGCAACATCAACTCTGAAATGTTGGCCTATTGACATCATTTTTCCACAAAATAACTCAAATCCCAGACCATTGATGTCAATGGTCCAACTTCTTTGCGGTAACTGAGTTGATGTTGCAGACCGCATTGTTTCACAATATGTGTATGAAGTAGTACTCTCTTATATTAGAAAATGGCAGAACGTGACGGTTCCCCATTAAGGTAAAACATTTGGAAAACTATCACAGTAGTGCGTTGGAAGACCGCCCATGCATCTGTCAAGGATTGTAGACTTTAGTTTCTTGCAAATGCATCCGTTGACTAGAGAACATTGTCCACAACAGGAGGTGCTGCAGAGCTATCCCGGGCCATTGATGTAGGTGACGAGATCCTTGCCATCAATAGCCACCCCCTTGTGGGCCTCATGCACTATGATGCCTGGAACCTCATTAAGGCTGCCAGTGACGGTCCTGTGCACCTTGTCATACGCAAGCCAAGGACATCGGTGTGACTTTTCTATGAAATAGGAACGTCATGAACAGGAATTACCAAATGTAACTTGCCGAAGATGGATCAACGAAGAGCACCCAATTGTCAACTTTTTTCATTCCACCTAAAATGAGTACATGTCAGCGATGGCCAATATCAGACGTTGTACCTGTATGTGCTAGAATCAAATTAATATATTGCAATGGATTTATTTGCCAAAATGAATACAATTACACAGGGGACATTCATGAATTTAGAATGTAAGTGTTTTACACATATACCATATTATACTGTCTGCTGTTTATTTTGATGTTATATTTTCCCTTAACAGCTTCAGATCTCTGCATGAATATATTAATTTGTTATGCTGTAGCTCACCCTCTATCCAGTCGTCACCTTAATGTATCCATGTTGCTCCTACGGCATTGTTTTGATCCTTTTTTCGTTCCGAGTTAGTGTTAGACACAATTGGCTTGGCCATTCCAGGGTTGAACTTCATTTGACCCGTGCAAGAAGGCCAAAGAGATCATAATGGCAAAATGTATTGACGAAAAAAAATCTTGGGACAGGACTGATTGCCATCAAATGTTATATACTCATTAATTATTTGTAAATAATATCTTGTAATTATGTGTTGGCTTCTTTGTAAGTTGTATTTTTTGTAAAAGGTGTGTATTTAAAATGAGGTGACTGAATGTATTGTTTTTATTTCACTAGCTTAGTGTTCCTTTTAATAAAAAGGACGGATTTCAAAGATTTGGGTTTATGTCCACTCACTATAGAATATTACTGGAAATTACATTACTTTTTTGAACAGATTAATAAGGTGAAGTGAAGTCATACATTATTATTATTTTTATCTAATTATTTTTATCATTATTAAAATGATCAGATTTTCCATATGACTGACACAACCTGGCTAATTTAAAAAAATGTTTTAAAGTCATTGGATTATATTTCTGTATAAAATAAATGTATATATTTTTTACTGAATTGAATTCTTACTGTACATATTTATTAACATTAAAGCATACAATTGCTCTCTTTGTTTTGGTATTGCATTGTCTCCCTCACTCCCTCACTCTTAGTAGTTGACAGCTGCTGTAGGTATAGGAAGAGAAGGTTCCATTGGAAGCTTGAAGAAAAGTTCCCCTCTACCTTCCCCCTTCCCCTCTACTGTAGCTGTAACCCCCCCATGCATTTTTCCTGACACTCACATTTGCCAACAATGTATTTGACTATTACAGTAATTTGGGTGTTCGCTTCAAAATAATTCTCCTCTCTAACGACCACATGTCCAGACCCAGTGATCTAGGGGAGGGGCCCGCAAGGCACGCACTGCGGGGGGGGCCTCCGCGTCTGGGGGCCCCCCAAACACAAAAAAACAAAAACAAAACGTCAGGGCTCTTCTCGAGTGTGTGTGGTGATGGCTGGTCTAACCTGTGGGCCTTGAGTACTGGATGCACCACAGGTGTATCCAGTAAGTTAAGGATCCAAGTCTTAAAAGGTCGGATTGGAGTCGTAATAGTACAAAAGGCAGCAAGTCTGTGCAGCACCCACTTCCAACACAAAAGAGAGAGAGTTTAGAGAGTGCATCTTGCCTGTCAATCACATAGGCCTATACTAAGCTCCACCACAGGTGCGTGAATGCAACACTTCTCAATGGCAGAGAAACTTATGAGGGAGTGTTTATTTGGGGAGTTTATTTTCAAAACCTTGCTCTATTCTGCTCTGTTTCCAACTCCCAAATCTTGCCTATACAGCAGCCTCTATAACCTGTTTTATTTATTTATTTTTAAATCCACTGACTGACAGAATTTGAGTTGAACGATGATTCGACTATTCACATTTTAGAGTACAGACCTAAGCTATTGCTTGGCTCTTTCTCGGAAGCATTTCCACCTCCGCTAAACTTTTTTTGGTAGGAAACCCCACCTACATATTGCACCCAAACAATGAAGATTGCACCATTGAATTGCTTCAAAGCCACTGCAACTGCCAGGACCTTTTAGAGATGTACAAAGGTTTTAAAGTGACCCTCCAACACTCTACTACCACTTTAGGTTCCTTCCGCACCTCAGAAGCGCATGTCGCGATCAGCTGATGGGAAAGTGGCACAAAACTAGCCAGGTTCAACCAGTCTATCTTGCAAGGTCTTTTCCGTCCCTATTGCAAGAGAGGCCTTTTGCCCTAAGCAGTCGATTTGAAGCCATGTCTTGACAGACAACACCTTCAACCAATCAAATGAAAGTAATGTCACCCACTAAGCAAGCTGATAAATAGAGCTTTTTTCCGAATCCAGTCGGGAGAACAGGAGCGAACACGGCACACGTATGTATAAAATGCACAGGCTATCTGATATTTTTAATTAGGATATATTAATTTTATCTGTGGGGAATTATATATATTTTTGTGTTACATGTTTTTAAATGTTATAATAATAATTTCTGTATGAGGGCTGGCTCTCACCAGGCTAGCACAGAACAACATTACCTACTGTTGTTCTAACAGACGAATAACATGAAAAACAGCTAGTTGAAACAGCTGAGGGAACATTGAGCTGAGGGAACATAGGGCTGAGGGAACATAGGGCTGAGGGAACATAGGCATGACCCCATCCAAACAAGACAAGGGCGGATGTATTTCAGGCTTGCACACAACAGCGAATAAGATGTTTTATGCTTTTGGACATTAACAGGTCTATCAATGGGCATGAACATTTGAATTTGTTTTAGACATATAAGCAGTAAGTCCAGTCACATGAATAAATACAATAATAAATTATGACAAACTGACTTTTAGAAAATGTATTCAGCAATGTTAAAATAGTCACTACGTTAGTAATAGCAGGGAATATGATCTGGTTGCATATCGTTGTTTTGGGAAATGTCAAGTTTTTAAATGAATCTTTTCTAAAGATTTGAATCTCTGAAAATACTCATAACTGCCATCTCTAGTGGATATGACGTCATAGACTTGAAATGTCCTGTTTGTGTTGAAGTCTGTCCTGGTTAATGACTAATGCTGTACTTCTCACATTAATGTATATTAAACTGCAATTCGTTTTTATCTAGGTGTACCAAGTAAACTGTCAAGTCTACATATAAATGGGTAGACAGGTTAACAAAAAAGCATAATGATTAGACAAACGTACAAAGCTAGAGACATGTCAACATGACACGTGACCTCTCATCCTCCTCAGCTTCAGCTTCAGCTTGTTGATAAAGCATACTGACGGCCAGGGCAATCCTGATCTTCGAACTTTGCTCTAAAGTCTCTATTCTCACTCTCTAACTCATAAACCTCCATAACAACGACCCCCACAGCCTGTCTCCCGCCGCAGGCTTTTTATATGTAAAGCCAGTGGCGGGAAAAAGGCTAAAAATATGTTTCTACCTTTTTTTCTATTTTCCAAACAGAGGTAACATATAATTAATATATATTATAATATATTCCATAATCACATTATCATGTAATTATGGAAAATGGGCTACAGATCTTGGAACACTCAAAATATATACATCTTAATATTTTGATATATACATAATTAATAGTACATAACATTTTAAAATGAAAACGAAAAGAGTTGTGTTTTATATATTTCATTTTATTGGGTGAAGATAACCGGAGTATTGCCAAGACGAGCTGAGATGACGTCATCAAGTATGCTGCTGTTCCAATTGCAGAATGACGGAAGTACGTACTTGCGTCCTAGCGAGTCGAACTTCCAAGTCCGTACTACCGAAGTACTCAAGTACGGACTCGCGTACTTGAGTATTGAGAAAGGCCCCGTATATCCCTGACGGTCATACTTGCCAACCTTAAACCTTAAACATCAGGGTTTTTCCATTTGTTGACAGGGGGCAAGTATGCTGATGGTTCATATCATACTTTCAGAATGAGAGATGGTATCCAAGTGCCTATTGCCACTGTTAGGCCAGGACTCGCCCATTTTCTCACGAAATAAAAGCTTTGTATTTTTCCATTGGAAACA
>OMKN01069145.1:0-13185 GCA_900302345.1 Melanonus zugmayeri
GGAAAAGGAGCGTTTGTATTTTCCATTATTCGGTTAAATTTGAGCTTGCTTCCCATCGGTTTGTGTAGAAAATAAAAGCCAGTTCCACTGCAGACGGACGACAGCGTTACTGCGTGAACCTGAGTCCAAGCTGGCCTCAAAGTTAGCAAAGTTATTTTTAACCAGTTGGCTCCTCTTCAAAGAGCTCCAACTATAATATAATTATAGGAATATCGGCCAAATCACAAGGACAAAAGTTATACGGCTTTTAAATAGCCAACGCCATTAACTTTGCAGACGGGGATAGAGATTTGAAAGACATAGATGTGGAAATGTATGTTCTTCTTCTGAAATAGTTTGGTTCGAACTATTATTGACTCAAATGCTTTTAAATGACAACAAACAGCAAAAACATGAGCAAAAACATCAGTAATAACTATAAAAAAAACTATTTAAAACTACAAGCTGCATCAACAGTAAGGACAACTACAACTACAACAATGGCGGCGGCGACCAACAAAGATGGCGCCCGCAGCGCATAAACAACACATTCCAGTTCAGCACAGTTAAGCTGAGGCGGTGGTGATGATGAAAGAGACGGACGGTCTCTCTTAAGATGTTTGGACCCAAAAATCTCTTGAAGTTCAAAAGAACGGCAGAGTAGCAGTAGCAGCCCTCTCTCTCTCTCTCTCCATTCATCTATTCATTTCATTTCGAGGGCGAGAGAAGAGCAGGAGAACAAGAGGAAAGCTGTGATTTGTTGCTGTCATTGTGAGTTACCGGGGCGACCGCTTCGTTTAGTCGCGTGAGGACAAGATGAAGTGGGACCGATGCTAAATACTTTGGACTATATGGTAAGATATTGATTTATATTCATCTATATACTCCTTAGTACATAGTACTATAGTAGTTTCATTTGTGAAGCCTATTCATGTAAGGGATAATGCCCAACGAGGTCCATTATCAGGAATTAATGAGTTGATTATGACTCCAGCCAATAGGACGACCCTTAGATACGACCCTTAGATACGACCCTTAGATACGACTTGGCAACGGGAGACAGAAAGGTGAACACAGTTTCACTGGAGCTACTTAGTAGGTGTCGATTTTCAGGAATTAATGGACACCCTGCAGCCAATCAGAATCGAGTATTCTCTCAGACCATGGTATAATATACAGTATGTTATGTGTGTCTTCACCTCATTTAGCAGACACTTTTATTATTATTATTTATTAGGGGTTTTGCATCATGCTCAAGGAGGCACAGACACACACACACACACACACGTGAGTGTGTGTGTGTGTGTGTGCGTGGTCGTGCGTGCGTAGTGGCTCGTCGGTGTGTGTGTGTAGTGTGCGTGAGTTGTGAGTACATGTTTGCGTTTGTTCCTTTCATAAGAGTGAGCTCGGATGCGCACAGCAAAACAAGTTTGCACCTGACCCGTGTAACATCTCTTGATGTGTGTTTAGCACAGAGGCCATAATCATATCCCATCTCCCTGAATGAAGTCTCCCCAATTGAAATGCCCCCCCCATCTGTTTGGCATTACCAGTGGATGCTTGATTAGGTTAAAAAAACACTTTCAGAGAACATCATAAATCACTGATAAATCATAATAAATCATCCATTCATGATTCACTGTATACACAGTACAACGTGTCTTTCTATAAACTGTGTGTTGAACCGTTAACAGAGATAAATAGTTATGTTTGAATCGTCATAACCGCTGGTTTGGAGGACATTTAAATCACTTGTTGAGATATAACGTCTTTAGGAGAGGATATGTGTTCCTAAATACCTTCATGTTGTGGAGTACCTCCAGTACAGGTATAAAGGCCCCATAATTACTCCATAATCAGCAGGTTGTCTGGGTGTTTACCCCTCCGCTCAGACAAAGAAGTTCGCAGTCTACCTAATAATCTGACTTTATATTTAGCATCTAATTGTATACACATCTTACATCCATTAACTCATTTCAAACATTTCACACAAATGTGTGTCTTCCTCACTCTCTATGATTTTGGAATACATCCATGACATGATATGCGTCATAATTTAACACAAGATATGCCACTTGAATGCGACTGGAACGTTGTTCATGAAATGCGGTGTGATCCGTCTCAACAGGAAGCACAGGCTATCGGGCAGGAAGTCAGGTATTCTTAAGAGAGAGGCTCTGGGAGCAACTGAAATAAACACACACGGAGGATGTTACACAACCGTGTACAGGACAGCGTGTCGCCAGGGGTCGCCAGGGGTCGTCTTAGCTGGCGTTTTTTTCCAAAAGTAAGCAACCGTCCTATTGAGGGCTGGGTGCAAGTGTATAGACAGACTGTTCCGGTGATTATTCCCATAATGCTTTGCTCTCTGCCAGATCTTTGCCGTGACCATAGCCATACAAAACCTTGACCTCATCTTTACCTAAGCATCTAAGCATGGATGAAGCCTCAATCCCGAGGCTGATATCTGAACGTAACCATTTCTAATGAATCACCTGAAATATATTTAAAATAGCACATGAAAAGGGGTCTCCTTTGATATTATCAAGGGGGATTATAGGCCTCCTCCCATTTTCCTACAGAAACAAATAATCACCACTAATAATACCATTACTAATAATAACATGTATATACTAAGAAATGGAGTGGCTCTGCTGTGTATATTTCATTCTGATAGGATTTGATTAAAAAGAATACCGTGAGCAAAAAGACAAGCTCTCCATCTAGTGGTTAAGAAGATAATAACTGGTTGAAATACTTAAGCTGGTAGAAATATAGACAAAAAGTAAACTAAATAAAACTAAATGAACAAAATGTGTTGTGATATTATGATAGACATAACCCAGATATATTAAGAGAACACTATGATGTTGGTGTGGTTGGAGGCGGTTTTAATTCTGACAACCCCTATACAGCTAAAAGGAGATCTCAAACAAACTTGGGTAGGGAATTAAAAACTCCACATCTGTCCACCGCAGCAGCAGGTGCAGCAGGTGCAGGTGCAGCAGGTGCAGCAGGTGCAGGTGCAGCAGGTGCAGGTGCAGCAGGTGCAGGTGCAGCAGGTGCGTTCCTCTGCGTTACTCACCGCTCCCTGCGGACAGCTGGCTGCGGAACACTGGGAACTGCGTCTCCACAGGAACACTTATGGTGCGTCGCAGGAGTCGGACCTTGCAGGAGTCATAGTACTGCCTCTCCTGGAGGAAACAAAACAAAAGGATCTTTTTTTCAGCAGTTTTCACCAAAATGAATCATGAGGTGTCATAACCCCACGCACACACACACACACACCATGTAAAGCGCTTTGGGTGTCTTGAAAAGCCACCCATGCATGTATCGTGGCAGTCGAATAGTTGGGAAACACTGCGAAATTGATGACCTGCTACTGGAAAAGGCAACTGAAATGTCAAAACTACCAAACATGTTTCATATCACACACAGTAGCCTATACAGACACTATACATACTCATCTTCATGGTTGGGATAATGAGATTACAGCATGACCACCATGACCACCACGGCTACAGGACATGAAATCCTGGCTAAGAGCAGAACAGGACATGTGCTGTGGACGGACAGGTGAGGTTGACAATGAGATGGATGCAAATCTTCAAATGTCAAACGGCTATTAGCACCAACTATTGCAATACATTCTGATTAATTTACTTTAGTCGTGCTAGTCCATTTATACTTTTCTTTATGTTTAGAAAAGGATACGTAATACATAATGTGTTGCCAAATCTGTCGCAATGTGTCACACTCTGGGGAAAAAAGTGAGACAATTACATAACCAACTCCATGGCTCTGCACACACACATGCACACATACATACACACACGCGCACGCACGCATGCACGCACGCATGCACACACTTTATTAAGTGTGGTTGCAAAGCAAGCTACACTATTGATATTCTATGTCGTATTTTTATTCTTTCGGCTCATTTTTGGGAGCTATCTCCTCCTACAGTTTTTGAGGTATCAACGCCAAAACCAATGCCAAAAAATGCACATATATCAGTGCAGTGCGCTATTACTTTTATAGTAAAAATATTGAATACTTTTTTTTATATTTTTTAAATACTATTATTTATTATGGAAAGTGAATGGGGCAAAAATGCTAAAATCAACAACTCCAAATGTGAACATTAGGGAGTTGTCAAATCTGGGTCTATATTTCTATATTTTTTTGGATTGAGCTAAAAATGGCAGAGTTATGTGCAAATAAAGAATATGCAAATGAGCTGACATTATTCAATCAATCACAAGTCCGCTTCAGAGTAGCCCAGGGACTAAACTTTAAGAATATCCCCCTTAGGTAATGTGGAAAGTTTGGTGTCCACAGCTCAAAAAATTATGTCACAGTGTCAAATCTAAACTGAACACTGTTGCAGGTGCTCACCGAGCTATTTTTATAATGGAGGTCAATGGGTAAAAAACAGTGACTTCAACCACTCCCAAGGTGAACAACTCAGAGTTGTCAAATTTGACACACATATGGAAACCGGAAGTATGCAGGTCTAAAACAAAAAAGAGTTTGGTACTTCTTTGACCACAGGCGGTGCTTTAATTTGTGGTCAAAGTTAAACGATCAGGGACCTCAAGGACCCGTAAGGTCCGTCTGGATAGATTTTTTTGTACTTTGAAAGTTTGGGAAAATCTTGAAAAGTGAACCGTACATCCTAAGGACACCACATTTTTTTTAATGCGCAAATAAATGAGCCGACATCATTCAATCAGTCAGTCCGCTTCTAAGTGGCCCAGGGACTTGAAACTTGGCGTGTATTCGCCTTGCCTAGCATGGTCACGGAAAATGGTGACGAGTTGGCTCATGCAACCACACATGCACATTTCGACAGGTCTAGTTATTAGTGTTCTATTCAATTCAACTCTGTCCCTTTACGTGCATCTAGTGGACAATAGCTTCAGTGATTCTGATTAATGAGGGCCAAGGAAATACACAATGGCCCGTATTAAAGCCGTGTGTCACAGTGTGTGTGTACCTTTGGCACTCTTTATCTTCACTACAGTGGCGGGTGTACAATACGAACACCAGTGTCGCTTTGATAAAAACCGACAATAGAGAACGCTTGGTTTGGGTTAAAACAAAAGACAAAGAGATGCGGCGAGGTGCTTCTGAAGTATAGTGATAAGGGTTTATCGACCGTGGACATAACTGGCCTGGTCAACGCTATAAGTCTCCCTCTTGGTCTGACACTTTCCCTATAATAGTGCTGTCTTTAGCAACATTTTTACTCTGTGTGTGTGTGTGTGTATGTTTGTCTAAAGATAAACCTTTTGATGTTTTATAGCACAGTGTGATGGAAACAGCTGTGCACACCATCACTAATACATGAGTAATAAGTAACAAAGTAAAATATATTTATTATATTTTGATGTAATGGGAATTACGGTCAAGACAAAAAATTCTCCCGCAGCTGGGCGGATGTTTTCTGGATATTCATGGTCTGTTCAGCGCAGTTCCAGTTACAAAGCAGGGGACTTGCACATTAATACTGCTAACCTTTACTCTGAAACTGAATCCTACTTCATAATGAGCCCCTTCTTTTGGAAGCCAGTGGAGATAATATATTATGAACCCTCACATACACAACCAACTCAATGAATAAACCACAAACCCTTTCCGCTGTCTTCGTTGAACAATCCTCTTGTGGCCTTTATTGTTTTTTTAAGTTTATGGAAATGTGTTTTCTACTTCTTCACATTCAAATAACTTACTTAATCTTTCACTATATAAATCCACCCCCTGTCTTACTTTCAGTTGCTCTGAAAGTAATTTTATTCTCATAAAAGTGGAAATTCATCCAACCACTCAGACACAGCTCCATCGACAACTTGTGATATCCAAATATAAATACACAGATGCACACCTGTTTGCAGACATAATTGCCTGTAGACACACTTCACATGTCAATGCAAACAATTTGCATTGACTCAGTGCTGAAACTATGGACCAACCACGTAAAAAAGCAAATTGCACAATAGTACTGTGGAGCGTGTGTGGTTGGTGTCTGACTCTGGGTCTGAGGTGAGGCTGCACACCTGTGGTGCATCCAGTAATCAAGGCCCACAGGTTAAACCAGCATCACCACACACACCCGGGAGGAGCGCATGTCAGCAGGATCCCACCTGCTCTGCCTACAAACCAGTGTTCAACTCTGCAATAAACCGGTTTTCAGCATCCGCCCGTGTCCTGGTTGTCGGAGGAGCCCACGAAAGCCACTTTGGTTGCATGTAGCTGGGTTCTCTGCTACAAGTGCGTAATTGCATTTATGCTTTATAACCGCACTGTCTCACATCCATCTCGGTAAGAAGCCGTATAAATAGAGCTCGGCGGTGCCAGATGGTACATCTGGAAGCCAAGCATGTTCTATCAAACTGCTAACTCAGGCCACATGTAGCTAGTTTGCTAAATAACTAATTGCCTACCGTAACAGCAGGCTGAATTAGTTTGCGTCTGTAGTGCAGTTATGCGACACCTCAGGAGCCGTCACAGTGCTCAGGACAGGATGCACATAACAGCATGCAGGGTGTGGTGTACGCATTAGGTTAGAATATGACATTGTAACATCAGAATTATACAATGAAATGCATTTAACCGATTAGCATCTGTCTCCAACATGATGCTATATAAACATCTACGTATATGTAATAATAACAGTAGTAACGGTCTTATGCTGTATTTAGAACACAATACATTATTATACATTACACAGTTAAACATTATAGGCCAACATACACCACCAGTACTGCATGGTAGGGGTAGCTAGGCCATACTCCGTGTGGTAATTCTTGTAAATCCTCCTGGGATTATCCTCATACTAATTCCTTCATGTTCTTTTTGATCAGCACTATAGGGGGTAGGGCTATTCACCCATTTTCATTTCCATATATCAACTCCTATCACTGCACTGTTGCGTGTGTGTGTCTGTGTGTGTGTGTGTGTGTGTGCGTGCGTGCATTTGCCAATATAAGTTAATGCTCTAATTAATTTTGCCATGGCTTTGTTTTTTGTCGTATAAAAGCCTCTACACCTGTGAGAACACATAGTTAAACCACAGCATTGTTTTAAACAAGTCATCATAAATCACAGGAAAGGCCTATAATAATATAATGCGACATTAACATTCCCTCCTGTATAACATGAACACATTGCTTTGAAAACACCCCACATATTCAAATGATTTCCAACAGTTAGTTCATTTCTCTCCATCAAACATCCAGATGAATTCAACATCCACATAGACATAACGCAAACTCTGGACAACTACAACTAACTACAACGACCCGGCGACGCAATCCTCCTCATCTTAAGAGATCCGCTGCACTACTCCAGATGGAGGCCTCATATATGGAAACATGCAAACAGAACAAAAGACATGTTGACGTGTGACTGAGGCAATTCTGTTCCCATCTCCATGGGGGAACAAAACCCAACGTCTCTCCGCTTGACAAGGAGGTAGCCAGGGGTGTACTGGTATTGTAAAGCGGAGGCGGTGAATCAGAGAATCGTGAATCGTCTACACAGGCCTTGATTAATGACATGCCAAGCGGTAGCAGACAAGAGGTGGAGGGAGGGAGATAAGGACTGCGTTCCTTCTCCAACCGAGTCAGGAGCAGAGGGTGAGCAATAGGTCTGATTGAACTTGAATGGATGGATGGATGGATGCATGGATGGATGGATGGACATGTGGATTGAAAGGGAAATGGATGGATGGGTAGGTGGATAGCTAGATGGATGGATGATGGATGGATAAACAGGTAGAGGATGGATGGATGATGGATGGATAAACATGTGGGTAGACAGGTAGATGGATGGCTGGATGGATGGATGATGGATGGATAAACATGTGGATATAGACAGGTGGATGGATGGATGGATGGATGATGGATGGATAAACAGGTAGAGGATGGATGGATTATGGATGTATAAACGTGGATAGACAGGTAGATGGATGGATGGATGATGGATTAACTTAAAAAAGCACCTTTCTCGAACTCAAGGACACTGAACAATGAAAAAGTATAATAATAATAATAATAAATAAAATAAAATAAAAATAAAAAAAGGTGAGTAAAAGCAAAAGCAAAACAAAAAAGCAATAAAAAAGATAAAAAGTAAAAATAAAAAAGGGACTAAAATAAGAAGGGATTAAAAGAGCAACTAGGGGAAGGCGAGTCAGAAAGGTTTTTGAAGATGGTAATGGAGTCAGAGCTGCAGAGCTAGCAGCGGAAAAAGCTTGATAAACATGGGACTAGACAGAATGGATGGATGGTGGATGGATCAACATGTGGATATAGACAGGTAGATGGATGGATGGATGATGGATGGATCAACATGTGGATGTAGACAGGTAGATGGATGGATGGATGGATGGATCAACATGTGGATAGACAGGTAGATGGATGGATGGATGATGGATGGATAAACATGTGGATAGTAGACAGGTAGATGGATGATGGATGGATCAACATGTGGATATAGACAGGTAGATGGATGGATGGATGATGGATGGATCAACATGTGGATATAGGCAGGTAGATGGATGGACGATGGATGGATAAACATGTGGATAGACAGGTAGGTAGATGGATGTGTGGAAGGATGGATGCATGTTGGATGGGTCAATCATGGATGGATGGATGGATAGACAGGAGGATGAATGGATAGGAACAGCAATAGAGAGAGACGTGTAGGACGTTGCATGGAGGGTCTGTGCTCACCTCTTCCTTGTCCAGCAGCAGGATCTGGCCGTCGGTGGTCATGCAGAATCTGGGGTTCCACAGCTCGTTCCTCTCATCGTAGGGGTGCCCGTGGGTCATCCACTGTCCGGGATGACCCCTCACATCTAAAAACAGGGGAGACAGAAAACAAGTCCCATCACTAAGACACGAAACTACTAACTCGCCTTCCAGGGCACGTCACAAACGATTTTGTTCAGCTAATAGAAGAAGCAAGTTTCTCAGCATAATAACAATTGTTACTGGAGAACGATGACTCCCAACTCCACAACTTCTTCTTTCTCCCTCCCCTCCTGTCAATCCCCAGGACAGTGAATGAGAAAAGAACAAAATATCAAACAACTGAGACAGCAGGTACAAGTGCAAATTGGATTCCAAGCCGAGATGACGAAGAGACACGAATTCATGAGCAGCAATATGCTTCCCTCGCAAAAGGTGAAATATAATTCATCAACCCTCACTCATGGTTGACTGCAACGGAGTCACCGTGACTACATCAATCAATATGGGACATACCACCGCGGAGCTAGTGCTGTCCATTACGCATCTCCATTGTAAAACAAATTGTAATAAGGTTTTTTTTCCTGTTTTTTTTACTGAGCCAGCAAATCAAGGTAAAAAAGGTAGGACATAAGGATTTGCATATAGCGGACCCCCTATGGAAATCCTTTATTTAATTTTTTCATTCTGAAGCACCAGTGCCAGTGCCGTTGCCTCCCCTGTGAGTTGGGTTGTTAGTGTGTCGTTGGCTGGGAGGGCTACTAGTATGTGGGTCAGAGTGTATGGAGCAACCCTTCTGCTCTCTCTCTCTCTCTCTCTCTCTCTCTATGTGGAGCAGAGCTCCTGTATGGCGGTGGTTGCCCTCAAAACACACACAAAAATAACACCTGAAGTGGGTAATGGCAAGATGAAAGAAAGTCCTGAGATTTCGTTTTTTATTCTAAAACGCTTTGCATAGAGAGTATAGATGTGGTATAGGAAGAGGTGAATATAGTGACATCCATGCCATTAGGATATACTACGATCTAGTCATGTAGGAGATGCCTTTTTCCAAAGAAACGTACAGTGAATTCAGATGCACGTCATTGGGGTTCTGCATCTTGCATGTGGGTACCTACAGGATGCGGACACTGCGTATCGAATCCGTGGCCGCAACCACTACACTATCCTGCTCATATACCATTTTTCCTCCTCAGGAGGGAATCGAACAGAGACTCAACAGTGAAACTGCGCAGCGCTGCCTTGGCATAGCATCGCAAAGGCTAACTTTGAACACCGTGTGTATTATAGATGTGGCGCCGTGCCAGCGACTTCTCAAAAGTTGTTGTTGCCTCTCTCCTGGCAGATGCTTAATATCTCCTCCCCAGGTGTTTACAGGCAACACACACATCACATGGACGGACACTGTACACACACACGTAAACATACACACGCACATGCACACATGTGCACACACACAGATGTAAGCAAACAGACACACACACACATACATACACGCATGCTTATAGGTACACACAGACAGACACACACACACACACCACAGGCTTTACATGTAGAGAGAAAACATTACATCACAGTTAGACTGTGGAGAAGAGTGGGCTAAAGCATAGAGCGTTTGCCTGGAAACAGATTTCAAGGTTGAGAACTGTTATTTTGAAGCATACTGCCATGAACAGTACACTGTTAATGATGGTATGTTATAAATAGCCTTTCCAGTTTGGCTCTGTAACCAAAGTATAGATATGATAACAGGACTGATAGTGCTGATGAATGTGTTGGTCAGTGCTCAATAATCACAATAATCCATATATGCCCATACAATGCACCACTAATGCATGCATGGGTCATAGGTCAGCACGATCCCCAAGGCCCACAGCAGTAGGCATCCTAACCCACACCTGCTGATGGATACAGAAAACAAACACTGTAAATCGCTTTGGATAAATGACTACATAGCAAATAGTACTACAATGATGTATAGGACTATTGACTCCATACATAATTGTCGTGTTCCTTCACACAGGAAAACCAGTCACACACCATGTTTCAGAGGGTTGCTGCTTATTAACTTATAAAAAAGCACGTAGATAGCATTATGACAAACATTTCCTCTCGGTCGTGTATATTAAAATCCATTCAACGAGAACGAAACAGCGCCAATAAATACTTTCCATTTGGGTACGAGGACACACAAACGGATATGCATGTTTTTACGCTGTTCTTCGACGATAAGCCCAATTCAATTTGTTAGCGCGCTCAGGCGGCCTAATCTCATCGGACAACAAGCGTGTCCACTTTGTCAGCGTGTACGTTTTTACCGACACGCTGCGCTGCTTTCTTTCATTGCCGCGAGTGAGCGCGTGTGTGTGTGTGTGTGTGAGGGAATGGATGTGGAGGTTCAATAGGATTGTGATAGCAGGCTTGTGCTCTTTCTGCCCTGACAAATGACTTCTCGAACTACAATGGACGCAAAGTGAAATTCCTGCTGATGTCAGAACCGCACGTTACAGGTTATTTGCAGTCGTGATGAATAAATACTGTACAATTTTCTGGTCTTTTTGTCATTATATTTGTATTGTACTGGTAGAGAATATGTATAGGAATCTAAATGGGAGAAGGCGTCGTGTAGATTAAAATGTGAGGTGGACAAAAAAATGCTTTTAGGCATAGGCCTATGGTGTTATTATCAATATAAATGATAGACTAAATAAATGATATATTCACTAACATTCGTGTTTATACGGCTATAGTCAATCGAGCCATAAAGACACACGTCCTCAACCTGATCTGTACTTTATGTGTGTGCTGTATTTTAAAAGGAGCTTTGGAAAGTAATGATTAAATCACTAATTAGCATATAATTCAAACAATGTTTGAACCGTAATGACCCACCAGCACTTGATTATTAGAACAATCATTTGAAAAAAAGAAAGAAAAGAACATTACGAACTCAAAAACATGACTAACCCTTGTTCCTGATTCTTAGCTCTCCTGCACCTGCATCGGATTGTTCTGTGGAAGCTGGTCGTGCAGAATTTAAATCTGTAGTTCCTTCAATATTGATCGTCCTAAGCTTTGATTGTTCCGAGCCTCACTCCCAAGTCGCTCTGAATAAATGTAAGTGTGAATGCCATTGCCAACTACACATTGTAAAGTGTATGGATTTATGGATCTAATGCCCATAGACACACTATCAGCATAATCAGCATAGAAGTAAATCCAGCTCTGCTGAGTAAGTCTGTTTGTTCCCTAATACGAGAAGCTCAGGATACCACACATAACACACAGAATACATCTCAAGGTTCGGTGGTCACATCTGCAGCAAGGAATCCACTGTGTAAATATAATCATACTTTAGCTAAACTGTGCATAGTGTACTTTACATTTTCAAAGTTTCTTTTCTTTTTACTCTTTTAAGTGAAGTGGGGTTTTATTAAAAGTGCTGCCATTGCTATTGGACATAATATGTTTAAAAAGTGATTCACCGTTTTTTTTGTCCATAGTCGGCATCTTTTTTCTACCGTTAATGTATTTGTCAGTGTACAAACTATTCAATACTTCTTCTATTAAAAATGCATATACTAGAGTTTGAGCAGCAGTTAAGGGAATTGTTGACATGTCGCCACCAGTCAGTGTTAATGTTCTCTTAGTTGGTTTTGCAATCTTACAATAAATCAACCAAATTACAAATGTGCAGCAGAACGGTTCAGGAAGCAATGGCGAATATACAAAGCATGTGGATGTATTCAACCCAATAACACAGGCAGTAAATACCAGTAAGAGAGTTATTTTGAATAGAAAAAACCTAGAAACAAGCAAGCAAAATAATTGTGCGTAATTGAACAATAAACTAACCTTCAACATGCAAGCCTACTTGTTCCACTGTTAATATTTAACCGAAAGCGCTGCCACTTCATCATGGCCTAAACATGCGACCCCTGGCTTAACATGGAAACACCTGACCTCTGACTGGTTAGCGTTTTTCCAAGCCTCTTCTGCCTCTAAAACAATCAGATTACAGCAATTAGAGATTACAATCTGCTTTTCGCTAACCGATGTCATCCTCAAGACCTTAACCCATTGACCATGTTAACATTTTGACGAGAGGGGGCTTAACTTAATCCGCTCTTCATAATGAAGGGGGGTGATGCCCTTGTCCCCCCACCCTGTGTTCCCCCTTAGTCTGCTCCTATTATTATCTGATGCGGCGTCTGCCGGTGGTGGAGGTGTGGAAATTAGAACGGCTCAGCTTCAAGGAGGTCACCCATATGGTGGGGTGTGGAGGGAGAGGTGAAGTGGAACGGAAAAGCCACCGTTTGATTGGGCGTCAGACGGTAAACGGACCGCGTTTCTATTTACAGTGCGTTTCTAACCTGTCGCCACTCAACGTGCTTCACGATTAGCAGCACACACACGTCCGCCCGTTCGTACACACGTTCATACACTG
>OMKN01069158.1:0-11557 GCA_900302345.1 Melanonus zugmayeri
ATACTGCAGGTTATATAATAACAATTCAATTTCAAACATATGATTTCATATATATATATATATACACACACAATGATATAATGTAAGACTCCAATTCTCAAAAATAGTAATTCCTAAAATTGGTAAAATAAATGTAATGTCAAATTACAGTAGAATACACCCAGAGATTTTAGATTCAAGGTTTTTAGGACACTCAATGTTAGTGTGTTAAAATTGTATTTATTTCAGGACAGGATTATTAATAAATTAGTTACTAGGGAGAAGGGATTGACAAAAAATAGAATAAAGAAAGGTTAAGATCAGGTTAACATTTTGGAAACAGTAGTTCCATTAAACTTCACCATCGTCATATATCATCATATATTCATTAAATAAGCTTGATTGCTGTGAGCTGAAATATCCGGTGTGAGTAAATGAATAATTAAATTAGAAAAAAAAGGTTGAACATTATAAACAATGCAGAAAAGATTATTTTTTTTTAAAGCCAGCTAACTCATCCGACATTGGACTTTATGAACGGCAATGCACAGCATCACTAAAATCATATGGAGCTCACTTTCTGCTACTGGACCAGACTTTTGCGGAGAACACTAAAATCTCAGTGAACTAATGTGCAATCAGCTTGTTTGAGGTAATGGGCTAACGGAGTGTGACTGATCAAGAGATATTCTACCCAGAAAGCATTATATGCATATAGCACAACATGCACAGCGCCATGCACAGAAGGTCTTGCTAGTAGCGGGATTCGCAGGGGACTTCGGACGGGAGGAGATATTGAGTTCAGGGGAGGGCTCTCAAACGGCGGTCTTCTATAGGAAGGGGAAGAGTCGCTTCTTGAGAATGTAGAGCACGGTGGAGAAGAAGAGGGCCAAGGCGAGGAAGATGAGCAGCTTGTCGGTGAGCTCCCGGCGGTTGTACTTGGTGATGAGTTTCCGACCCAGCTGGATGGTGCCCGTCATGGCCTTGAACTCCTCGTTGGTCTCGTGGACCGTGTTCGAGGACGTGGCTGCGGAGGACACACAGCATCTCTACACAACAGCGTTTGGGTTCATGGTCGCGCAGCAACAGAGGCACCGGCTTGTAAAAGCACTGGACGAGTATCCTTCTCAATGCTTTTGAGTGTTCATGAATTCCACATGAATTTAAAAAATGATGTTTTCATCTTTAAATCTTTTTAAGAATTGCCAGTTATTATTATTTTTCATATTGATATTTTGTTTTATTGTGTGCTGCTGTTGCACCCAAATCTCCCCTTAGGGATGAATAAAATACCATCAAATCTAAATCTAATCTTAAAGGGATACGTTGAGAAATCTGTAAATTGGCATTTGCCTGTCTTACCCAGATTTAGAGTTGTTTGCCTGTGGACATTGGGGTTCGAACCTGTAGTCATATTCAAACACGCTAGACTATCCTGCCCCCTACAGTATAAAGCCCTAAACACTGTCCGGGCCAAAATAAGCTCTTGTGGTTCTTTGACAAGCCCAGTTTTCCTAACATGTTGTATTGCAGCTGTGAAGCACAGCGACACATGCCTTGATCCTCCAGCTGATGCTCAGCCAGCTTCAATACTGATTTAACAGATGGAGAAAGTAGAGACCAAACATGTACAAGTATAGCAAATATAACACCAAACAGAGATCATACTCATTTTCAGTTTGTGATGAGTTCAAATAAATGGGAAGTTTCTCATATAATATTTTTAAAAAAAAGCTATATATCATTATATGATGCAACTATAGTTAGTCTCAGAGCCAAACTAACTTATAACTGTGTTTGACCCTTAGGTGATGCCGGTCCTGCGGAGTTTGGTTATTCTTTAAGAACTTGATCTGAGAAGATTTATCTCCCAATCAGATTTATTTTACACTAATTAGAGCCAACCTAACTGTGCTAGTTATAACTGTATTTGGCCCATAGGGGGCGTTATTTCCACTATATAATTCTGAACTTTGGTTCATCTGAAGAGGATTCATCTCCCGCTCCTCCCAGTGAGCTTTTATTGATTTTTAAAAATTCTGATAGCAGAAACCATAGCAACAACTCACCCAGTGTCGTCATGGTTTCCTCGCTCTGCTCCACCTGCTGCGCCATCATGCGGCTCATGCTCATCAGGCTCTCTGTGATGTCACTGGAGGTCTGGGCAAGATCCCCCTTGGTCTGCTTCCTGGGAAGGATAGGGAATAACTATTCATCTATCATAAAGTCATAGATGGACCTGTTAAAGCCTAAAGGAAAACCAAAACTATTAACCTATAGAGGGCAATTTGAGTCTACATTTACATCTTATCCTGTTTTTAAAGCTTTGTGTATGTAAAATTGTAACCCACTACATCACTTTTAATCTAAAATAAGATGTTTTAGGGTTTGGTTTTCCATTAATCAAATCTAATTTGTAGCAGTCAAAACTACACAGAGCAACAAAAAAGGCCTTGGTCAGTCTAATCTTGGGACTGAAATAACTTGGTGGGTTGCTATAGGAACCGTTTTGTTTCACGTGACTTAGACCCTCCTTGTGCAAGCTCACCTTTGTCTCAAAGCATCGTCTCCTCCATTAAGCAGAGCATCCTTTTCCAGCGCATCAATGGACATTTTACTGGTCAGGTTGGCTTTTCTCCAGGCAGTTTGGTTACTACACGAGCATAAAGCATAGAGTTCATATGAGACAAACTAATTGTAATAAAACGACGTACTCGTCAAATAGATTCACTGTTAAACCACATTGCATTGATTAACTTTAACCCTATATGAGTCGAGGTCTACTTTACCTGAGCATCTGTTTTCGGTGTCCCTCTACCTGCTGCAATAAAGCCTGCTTATCCGACTCCTTGTCCTGCTCCAAGCCCATTTGCTCCAAATCCTGTGGCAAAACACCACCCAAGTTCAAGTGTCTGTGGTGGTGTCTGTATATAGAATACATATTCATTCTGATGTAGTGGATCTCACCTGTAAAGCATCCTACACCTGTAACGCATCTTACCTGCAGAGGTAATGCGTCTCATCTGCAGAGGTAATGCATCTCACCTGTATCCGCAGCCTGAGGTTCTGGAAACTCTCTTTCACTTTTGAATTGAGATCCGTCAGTGTGCTTTGAGGTCCCGTACACTCCGTTACATCCTGGTGAAACATTTAACACACAAGAAGTCACTCCGACCACGGAATATAACAGCGAAATCACCTCTACACATTCAGACGTGTAGTCCTGCCCGAGTCGCATCTCCCACATTAACAACCGGAACATACATGACAACTTAAACGGTTATTGCGTAGTATAGGATTAAAAACGACATAGTCTTGACATTAAGTGATTACCTGGACGAGAGCCTTTATTTCCAAATCATATTTGAGTATTTCTTGTTCGCAAATTCGGACGTGGACATCTAACGCCGCCATGTTGCGAGTACCGGTCTAACTACGGCAAGCGGGATGCCGGCTACCTTTTTTGACTTTGACTTTTGCACTAAACCTTTCATTAACATTTTTTTTAGACAGTGTGTACGGACGAAAATGTGTGCTTTTGTTGTACACAAGTAAACGCTACCCTTTTAGATCTTGTCTTAAAAACAACTGACACACAGACACTATATCTGATAATTTATTAGTTCATTTAAAGAATATGTACATCCATCACAAAACAACATAAACACAGACAACGTTGTGAAGAAAAGGGACAACATATAAGGGAAAAATATTCACTATGTAAGTTGTCAACAATCCTATATTTGTTCCACTGCCACAAACAGTAAGGCATCACAATTTAAGGCATTTTAACAAGTAGGCCTATTGGTCTCTGAGGAGTGAAGGGCACGTTCTCCATCGGTGTACAGCGTCAACTTGGGTCCATTGTTGAGAGGTCTATAACCACACACACACACACAATTGGTTATATAGCCATCTGAAATGCCAGCGCAGATAGGGTGTGCAATTCAAAAAGTGAAATATGTAAAGTGAAGTACTTTTTTATTTTATTGAGTCCTAGTCCCAGTGGTAGCGGAGGTACCAGATGGTGTCATTGCTCAGTGATGGTCCGAACAGTGGGTTCAGCTGGGTCAGGATAGCTATCAACCAACTGCAGGAAGAAAAATCAATTAGAAAGAAATTAGAGGGAATTAGTATTAATGCACACCAATCCAAGAGTATTCTGAAAGTCATAAACATCTATAGTAGATTTTTGTGACTATTATAATTCTAATCTATTCTTTATTTGTTTTTTAATAATTGGGTATTAACCATAGGTATTAATTAACAGGTTATAACAGGATGGTATAACATTCAGTCTCGTCTCTACTGCCCTCTAGCGTCCGTTGGAAATGTAACAGGACTCCAAAGAGGGATTAGTAGAATAATACACTTTATTTATTTCTTATGCATCATAAATAATCACTTAAAAATCTCTACACAAAAGGTTTAGAGACAAGACATCCATATACTAATGTAATGAAGAGAAGGCGTTATTCATGTGTACGAGTTGTTCATGTTTGACAGTGAACTGTGATCTGTTTTCAGACTTAACAGTTGTCACAGGCTTTCTGGGTGGTATTTTTGTCATCTTTAGGCGTTATATACACATTCGTTTTGCAAACGTTGTTTAAACATTACAGTCGTGTGTAGACTTATACTTAACACAATTCAAACTCATAACAATGGAAATACTTACAACAGGTAGCAACATACTGCAGTCAGCACCAGCATGGTAACAATCACACTGCAATAAGAACATATGAAGAACATAAGAAGAACATAAGAACGCAAGGAGAACATGAGAAGAACATATGGAGAACACAAGGAGAACATGAGAAGAACATATGGAGAACATAAGGAGAACATGAGAAGAACATATAGAAGAACATGAGAAGATCATATGAAGAATATGAGAAGAACATAAGAAGATCACATGAAGAACATAAGGAGAACATGAGAAGAACATAAGAAGAAGATCACATGAAGAACATAAGGAGAACATGAGAAGAAGATCATATGAAGAACATAAGAGGAAGATCAGATAATATGAGAACATGAGAAGGACGGAGATCATATGACACAACCAGATCGGCTCTGACGAATGCAGGAAAGGGAAGTTATGCATATTATATAAAGAGCACATTATGAGCTCTAACCAAAGTACAAAACACGCTCGTAAGGATTATACTGCAAAAACACAACGATGTTTCCCTCATCACGTCTAGTGTCCTTCAGCCCACCTGAGAGCACTTGGCCAAGTTTTTAAAACTTGAGCATCAATCAGCTGCAGTCTTAACTACTTAAATAAATGTTATTTACAGTTAAGAGTATAACGCAAGTGTTGAATACACTTAATTAAATCCCAATAGAGGTAACATACCGATAAACACAACTCTGTACCCTATAGCTATGTTAGTAGCCAGTGGAGCTAAACTCACCCTCTGTTCGGTCCTTTAGGAATAAACAAGGGGACCACGATCCCCACAGCCCCCCAGAAGGCCGTCATCACGATCATGGAGATCAGGAAAGTTAATTGGGCCATGGTTCCCCTAGTTAGCGTCCACACAAACCGCGATGTAAAAACTTCAGGGAGTGTAGAAGTTGGCGGATAGGAAGTTAACTCTAATGTCACATGAGACGCGGCCCAGAGGGGGAGGAGCCAGAGCCGGAGTCACGCGTCCGGGGGAGGAGTCACGGGTCCGGAGGCGGGGTCACACGTCTGGAGGCGGGGCCTTTGGACAGGTTGGGATACAGTGCTACAGTATACCTTACGTCGTGCACAATATTACACGCGTTTCTAAAAATCCACAAGTGTCAAAAAGTGAGTGAGTTGTGAAGTGAGAAACACATGCACGCTTCAAAGCTTCAATTATATCTTATGTCTCGTTCAAGTGAATGAACACTGGAGTTTCCATTTTCACCGTATAAGACAGTTGTATATTTGAAATGGTTATGCACGTTCAATACTACACCGGCTCAATGTTACAAGAACATCTCGATTCCTGCTGCTCCTGAAAGTATTTATTTTAAGTACTGAACCGGTAATACAATCTCCGATATCAAAAGGATTGTATGCAAAAACAGTAACTCTACATTCCAGAAAACCGCCCTTTGAAAAGGATACATGAAAGTGTTAGGTCTGCTTGACATTTTAGTATTTAAAAACCAGCCATAGGTTTTGGTCATAATGTACAAGTCAATCACATTTTCTTCTCTGAAGACAATTCAATATGTCTGCAGTGAAAAAATATACTTCCTGAAAATTCTGTCACAATTGTATTCTCAAGAAGCTGTAGGCAGTACTTGTATTATACCCAAATAGACAACTTAAAATGCCAATATTTAACAAAAAATGGCATTTAATATTACAATAACTTTAGACGTAGTCAATTCCTCTATAACTTTCCATGTAAATCAACAAACTCAAAACATTACAATAAAATAAATTTGAGACCGACAAACAAAGTCCATTTATACAACAGTTTATTTTGTACGCAAAAGGTCTTTTTACTCCTGCATCTTCTCGATGGTCTCCTCCTTGTATTTGCCCTTCTCCTTCCCATCGGCGCGAGACTTGGCCTTGCGCTCCAGGATCTTCTTGCGGTCCTTGTCCAGCTTTAGCCTGGTGATCACCACCTGGAGAAAGAAAACAAAAGAGCATCAAAAAAATGTCCAGAAATTCAGTGTCAATTCATTGTGCTTTCAATGGCCATCATAGTCCAGAGGACTTGGGCTTCATCAAAACTACTGTAATAAGGTTGAAGGGCAGTACAAGAGTACTTGCATTTAATGTTTTAATGTTCATAACTTCAAGTAAAAGTGGACAGAGCAATAGACAATATTGGACCCAACTGTTTACCCACATCTTTTACCCATCTGTGAAGCTATACATTGTCACCATATTAAAATAGTCGTTCCGTCAACTACAGCAGTTTACAGTTTACAATTTTCAATTACCAAGAGCAGGCAAACAGCAAAATGTGCCTCTTGTTGCACAACACAACAGTGCCATCTCATGGTAAACCAAGATGAGCCATTTAATGCTGATAAATGTTGAGTCTAGAAGATGCATTTCTAAATAAACATATGGACATCATTTCAAATGTTTCTAGAATTTGTATAATACACTTGACCAAGTACAGTTGAAGCAGCGCATTATAGAGCAAAGCAAGTCGGAGAATAAGGATGTCCCTTTATCAAAAGTGAAAAGGCAGTGTAACAAAAACGTGTTATGTAAACTATGAGGGGAAAATTGCAAAAACGACAAGCTGTCCAAGACAAGGGGGTTTCATTTGAATATGGTGGGGGACATCTCACACATTGTTAGAAGCCTGAAAATAGGCAGGATCCAAGGAAACCATAGTGGATGAATGGATAGTTACAAACATGGAAACGATGTACAGAACACCACAAACGTTCCAAGTCAGACTTGTCACAAGCGACCAAAAAGTGACAAGTTGTTTTGTTGCGTTCATATAAAACAGCAAAATGCCAGAAAACTAAAGAGGAGCAGGGGATATGACACACGAGTGAAAATGCAGCTTAAAGCCAATTCTACGGCCACTAACGAAGGGAGAAGGAGAATCATTGCCAGGAGGTGCAGCGCAACACATTCACTGCTCATCACTGAAAGGGTCACTTTAAAAACCACTGTAGTATATTCATCCATAAAATCAAGCAAACACGACTGAAAAAGAACTGAAAAAGCACGGTCCATCATTGCACCCAAAAATCATCCAGACAAGTGTCCATTTTCAATTTGCAGAGACTTGCTACTCTGCTGTGTGGGACAGCGAGCATAGGTCAATGTAAGCTCAGAAACAAGGTCACATCCGGTTAGTTGTTTCCACTGGTGGCAATGTCTCAAGATCAACCCGACACTTGTACGACACGCTCTGTGAAGACCTCACCTTGCTGGGGTGAATGCCGACATGGACTGTGGTTCCGTTGGCCTTTTCTCTCTGCACACGCTCAATGTAGATGACGTACTTCTTCCTGTAGACCTGCACCACCTTGCCAATCTGCTGGCCTTTGTAGTGCCCACGGACAACCTGTTTGAAAAACACAATGGAAAGAAAAGTCAGAAAGTCACAGAAAGTCGTGTAAAATCAACACATGTAAACCAATGACCAAAGTAAGAGTAACTTTATACAGCACCTTTCAAGAGCAGACATCGCAAAGTGCTTCAGTGGAAACATCATAAAACATCAGACAAACACAATAAAAAAGATGGGTCTTAAGCTGCTTTTTAAAGGTGACAACGGCGCCACAACCTCAAAAGCACTTTAGTCTCCTTTAGTCTTAAGCCTCGCTCAGGGAACAACAAGCAGACCCTGATCAGAGGACCTTAAAGACCTGCTGGTAACACAGACCTGCAGTAGACCTCTAATGCAGGCAGGTGTCTGACCCTGCAAAGCTCCAATGTGCTCACAAGGACTTTAAATTGGATTCTGAAATGGACAGGGAGCCAGTGAAGAGCAATCAGAACCGGTGTCCCGTGAGACCTTTTGGAGGACCTCGTCAAAAGTTTAGCAGCAGCGACTTGGACGACATGTAATGGGCCACATACCTGCACTTCGTCGTCTTTGCGGATGGGCATGGACCTCACGTTGTACTTCTGACGGAGCTCCTTGGAGAGGGGGGAGGACATGATCTTCCTCCTGATGTGTGAGGGGGCATTGAAGTGCCTCTTGCGGTTCTTGCGCCGAGAGGATGTCAAAAATGGATTCAGCTTCATGATGCTACGAGCCGAGAAGAGAGTCACGTTAGTTCACACAAACAGGACTCATATAAGCTGCCCTGTCCGGATGAAGCCAAGAGGCAGATCCTTCGCGTTAAGCCTTACATTGCCAGTCATTCATTTAACACACTTAAACATGGTCCATGGAGCCCCAGACAACATGTCCATGAAAGCATAGCTTCACACAAGACGCCCAGCATTAGAGTACTAGCAAGCGCTAGCTCCCAAGCTAACGCTAGCCTACGAGCATAACACTAACAGATCGTACTATTGTAGGCAGTTTGTTGTGCATTATAGTAGTCCCGTGTTAAGTCACAACTGTCAGCCATGTCGGGATATCGCGGGGGGTTACGTTTATCTCGGAATACAGCGTTTCATTCCCCCCTCGCTATCAGCGTGCAGACATGGTAGGTGTAGTCGGGGAATCAGGGGGTATTCTCTCCAATACATCGTACATTTGTTCACAATAGCGGTCATTTTAAGACAGCAGCAGTGCAAATATCGTGTTTACGAAGTGACGGGGGCACACTTTTAGGCGAAGTAACGGATGGATGGTGATAACTTTGGTAAGATTGTCAGCCGGGATTTCTTACCCTGCCGATGACTCCTCAATGGCCGGCGGAAAAGAGACTCTGGTTGTACTTCCGCTCGCATTAGTTCACACTCAACTCTCGCGAGAGGCACGACACAACGAGAAGACAAATGTTGCAACGCACATGTATGAAAACCAAAAGTAGTATCCTATTAAAATAACAATTGTAAATCATTTGAAATTATTTGATTTGTTGTATTTCCCTGTTATTGCATTTAAATAGTAGATCAATGATTAATCATGTCAAATTAAAATGATCTTTGATTATACATTTGATAATGTAATATTAGTTTATTAAGTATTGCGTGTATGCATTTATCCAAAATATAATACTAATATTAGTGATAGGCCTATTTAATCGTTTTTAAAACAAGTCACAAGATGGCGCCATAAAGCAGGTAAAATCAATAACCCGGTCACTTGTAAAGTTTTATTTTTTTCTTGACTGGTCTTATTTTATATCACCCCGTAGTTTAGACATATTTATTAATATATTTCGTGGGCCTATATAGGCCAGTAGCTAGGCAGGACCTATCAATACATTATAATCCACATAGCCTACAATTAACTGGAGTGTTGGGACAAATATTTGCGTTGGCGTAATTGGTTCACCCATCATAGGCTATATATATAGATATAGATATATATCTATATCTATATATATATATGTATGCAGTCATTCCTGAGGTGGTTCGACCCTTGTTGCAGTATCATTCTCCTCTGCTCCCCGACTCTGGAATCAACTCCCATCACGCATCATAGAAACCTTTAAGTCCCACCTCCAAACCCACCTGTTCACCCCTGCATACCCTCACTCCCGACCCTCCACCCCCTGCACCCCTTACACTTACACATCTGTACGCATACCTGCCCATATCTATTTATTTAGTTTTGTTTTCTTCTTTTTTGCTGATTTCTAGTCCGTCTCCCAGTATCCCCACCGCGTTGTCAATGTAATGTGAACGTGTCCGTGTAATGCAAACGCCTGTAAAGTGCTTTGAGATACAATATGTAAGGCGCTATATAAAATACATGTATTATTATTATTATTGTTGTTGCACTATTTGCTCCTCTATCCAAGCGACCACCAAGCGGTGAGGGGAGCGCAGTGGACGGAGCTGCTGCTGCTGGGAGTGATGCTGTCATAGCGCCCTGCACTGAGCTGTTCGGGGAGCCTCTCCTCCTCTTATCTAACTGCGGATGTGGAGCCGTCCTCCACACAACGCGATCCGTCTAGCAGGAGGAGAGAGCCCCGAGGAGGAGGAGGAGAAGATGAAATGTTTTTCCCGATATCTGCCGTACCTCTTTCGTCCCCCGAGCACCATCCTGTCTTCCACTTGCCACACCGAAGGTAGGGTGGGACCCCCGAGCAGGGCTTGACTCAAGGGGGGGCTGACTGTGTGTGTGTGTGTGCGTGTGTGTGCGTGTGCGTGTGGTGTGTGACATCGGGGAAGACAGAGGCATGCGGACGATGTTTAGACTGATGCTTACGAATGATTAACATCTTTGACAGATGACAGTCCAAGATATTTTAATGTGGATCTAAGTTATAATATTCAGTTCTAGGCCTATGTCTCATGTCCCACTGTAGATTCTCCATATATTATAAAGTTATGGGCTGTATTCTGGCTTGGATGTCGGAGACAGACCAGAAGGCAGATAGGAAGCACCTGACTTGTCCAAAGCATGTGACTGTGCAGTGTGTGCAGTGTGTGTTTTTAGGGTTGTGTGGGTGGGCTATGTGTGAGGGAATCCTTGCACTGCCAGCCTCACTGACTTCTGCACTACTTAGTGTACGTGTTTAATGAGCTCTGCCAACAAGTCAACCTCTAAACATGTTCTGAGTGATTCCTTTAGTGAGATAACCCAAACCTACTGTATATCCCAATCTATTGCACTCTTTTCCTTCAATAATTTATTAATTCAACTATTCAACTAAGTCGATAGTGCATAGTCCATGTGGCGTTTGCTCAAGAGCCACAGAAGTTTCAGCCTGTACCAAATGTCTCATAGTTACTCAAGTAAGGGCTATTTCATGTTCTATAACACCGATAATACACATCTTATACGTCTGCAATCTTGTAGAGTTATCAGGGTAGTTACCCCCAGACAGGGCTGTGGTCAGGGTGGAAGTGTTTTACTGGGTCATAATGTAGAGAGAGACCGAGCCACTGCATTATTTAGCCCACCATGGGTGCCCCTCTCCCTGCTCGTGCTGTGCCCTTAGCTCAAAGGCCCTCTGGCACTGGGAGAGATAGCTGTGT
>OMKN01069159.1:0-10638 GCA_900302345.1 Melanonus zugmayeri
CTCTACCCCCGCCCCTGTCTGCTCTCTCACTCCGTTTCACACTCTGTTGCTTTATTCAACACACACACACACAACTACAGTCTCTCTCTCTCTCTCTCTCTCTCAATCTCTACTAGAATATAATAGAAGACCTGGCTGCCGGGAAGATATCTTTACATTTCTCATCTCTGCTGTTTCCATTGCAGCTCCTCCATGTTTCTGTGGTTGTATTACTTGTCTTCCCACGTCCTGCCGTTCCCTCTCTGTCTGTTACTGTGCTGTTGTCCCCACTCTGGTTTTACTTCTCCGCGTCCCGTCAATACAACGCCCCATGTGTGCCGCTGTATGCGTGTGTACGTGCACACTTTTTGTGCGTGCCTGTGTGTGTGTGTGCCGTGTGTGAGCGTCTGTGTATGTGTGTGTGTGTGTGTGAGCTTGTACCAGAAGGTAATAGACTGTAATCTATTTTAAGGTGACCATTTCCAAAGGTGTCAAGGCGGAGAAAGGGAGGAATTAAGGCAGAGGAGGAGGAGAGGAAATGGAGTGGTGTCGGAGAGAGAGAGAGAGAGATGCTCCCTACAGCTCTGCTTGACATGCTATCATCTTTCTCACACACACACACACACATGCACATGCACACGCAAACACACACGGATACAAATGGACTGCTATACATATGCATGTGTACACACCCACTCACACTATCTTTGCAAAGATCACCCGAATATTGTGTTTTTTCTTGTATTTCGTTCATTCAACCGCTTACCAAGTGAACATTGTTCAACCGTTCTGCCAAAAAGACTCTATTGTGTGCGGTCTATTTAGAGCCAAACGCTGTTGACGTTTCATTTGTGATTTGTGATGAATGAATCAGAAGTGATGTCACTGTCTTGTATTGGTTTTGATGTTCATATTGCGTTGCATCAGTCAGTTGATGGATCTTAAAGGGATACACAGAGCTTTCTGATTGAAGCCCAAACCACACGGCCGTGTCGGGACAGAAAATAATGTTTGGGGAAAAAATAGACTTGAATTTGGATTTTCACATCCAAAAAAAAGTCCAATAGACTTGAATTTCGGTGTGAACCAGAATCCGTGCTTGATATTGGATTGATGGGGTTACTGGTTTTGTCGGTATGAACACGCAAATGTGTTCATATTGATATCATGAGAATAAGAGAGATGGAGTTGCAGGTCCAGTCCTGGTCATTGAGGGAAGGTTGTTGCTTGATTCTCTCTAGGTACCTTATAAATATTAATAATGTGGTGAATCAGGAAGCTACACAACATGGACACCTCCAACGCAACACGTCTCAACAAAAACACCATCAGAGACCAAATCTATGATGAGACCTCATCTTTGAGAAAACCCCATCGACGACTGCTCTTCCTCAGGCATTTCCGATGACATCTGCTCCTACTTGCCTGTGAAAACATCCTCCCAGCCTCTATCGACGTCTGGTCTCATACACAGAAATCACATCTGGACTATGAAAAATGGTCGCCAGATCCACAATTATCTGCTTCTTCCCTCGTCTATCGATCTATCGTCTATCGATGGAATCAATACAGAACAAACAGTTGGGGCACAGAGCCATATCTGACATGTCCTACTTATTCTAGCCTCCACACTTCCTGCTTGTTCCTACCTACATCACTGTAATGCCAATAATGGTGGTAAAGCACACCCTCTCGTCTACTATTGCTGTGCTCTGTTTGTTTGTGCCTTCTTTAAAAAGATGTCTCAGTGCATTATCATCAGCACATTGGAGACATTTAATCACATGAATGGTACACAGGCCTACTAGTGCAAGTGTTCTTGAACTGTGTTCTTTTTGTGCAATCCCTGATGCAACACTTGCATTACACATCCACTATGCATCTTTCACAAACACCAGATCTTAGCTTCAACTTCAATGTTTCAAGCTGTGGTTTAAAAGTTCATGCGCCCCCTCATTGTGAAATAAAAGAAAGAAAATGCTGCTAAGTTTGACTTTCAGAAGTATTAACTGATAACATTTTGTAACAACTTTGTGTAAGCCATCCAGCTGCATAATGTGCTATTCTTCAAACAAATGTGTTGAGTCTGGAGAGCATGCTGAGATATACAATAGAATAAGTTGGTGTGTGAGAGAGAAAGACTGCTACAGCTTAAAAAGCTTTAAAATCATTTTAATAATACCTATGCCAGCCATTCCATTTCTCACACACTTTTGATTCCCTTGTCCTATTATCTGAAATGTTCTGGCCTCCCCGATTGTATTATATGCATCTTGTTTTCTCGACAATATTTCATATACTCAATATACTCATATTCTTGTGAAAATACACGTCATAAACATATTTGACTATTATGAACAATATGCAACACGAGCATGAGACATAGCCTATGGGTTTGTCGCATTCTATAAATATGTGAGGGTGTTCTTTTTTTATTTAAACCCCGATAGGATTTCTCTGTTAATTAGTAGAGCAACCTCACATGTGCTTAAATGGTGTTTTAACCACCAGACAAACACACAGTGGTGCAGCCAGCTGTGAGGCTGTCTCCGTTTCCCCAGGAGAGGGTGAGCACGGGGCTATGAGCCATTAAAGAGTTAAAAATAGATCATTCCCTCAGTTCTTCACATTCAGATGGGCACTTCTTTTATTTTTTCAAATGACTTGGACGCGTTTGTACTTCTGAGAATTACGCCCAAATTCTATATTTCATAGAAAAACATGCGCTTTCAAATCAATGTATGATGGTAAAAAAAAGTCTATTCAAATCGTATCCAAAAAGAATGATCGCAGAGACTGAAGTCAGTGAAATGCATTGATCATAAGATAAGATATAATATATATACAATATATATATATATATACAGTATATAAGATCATACTTGATCCCAGATGCAAGTGCCACAGCAGCAAGTACAGTGGAGTAGATTAAAGGAGATACAAAGTAATAAAACTACAAAAAAGACTACACACAATATCATTCATCTAATAATAAAACACTATATTTGACTGTATTCTTTACATAAATTACACATTTTAAAGTTAATGTTACGTTCTTCACTTGCAAGACACATACATTTGTTTCCATTGTGCTACTGTACTTCAGCCCACAGCATACAGCATGTATATTGATCATTATATTACATATGGACACTGGTGGATTTCACTGGAGTCAACTATCTCTGAAGAATCTGCACCGTACGGAGGAGCGCCGTTAAGGCATTTTCATAAACAACCAAGGTGGCTCCCGCTGATGTGGAACGGTCTGTTGAACCCGCTCTCGCGACGGTATTAAAGGAACCGGACGGTATATTTTCTCTAAAAGAAGAACAAACTGCATTTAAAGCTTTTGTCGATAAGAAAGATGTGTTCGCCGTACTTCCACCGGGTATTTGGTCAAAGTTGAATGTACCTGCGCGCCACGTCACACGGTTCACACGGCCTGCGCCCCTTGATAACGGCCCTTGGAAATCGAAAATGAACTGAGAGGTTCCAGACTAATACGCATTTCATTGGCCTGGCGACGTCAGGCTACTATCTCTATATTCTCTATATTCTATATCCATGAAGTAGTAGTGCAGCTATAGGATGGTATTCGGGAATGCCTTTCAATAACAACAACAGGCACTGGAACTGAGCCAGCGATGTTTGTGTAGAAGAAGAAGAGCGCTCAAAGTGTCCGTGATGTTTTCCTATTGGACTGTTTGGGTCCATGTGGTGAGTCTACCACAATGGCCACTAATTACTTCCATGTCTGCAGACCGTCTCAGGCCCCTCATGTGCAACACAACCAAAACACCACACCTGTACCATCTGGGCTTCTTATCTCTGAGAGAGGAAACAGCAAGCAAGGTGTGTGTGGGTGTGTGTGTGTGGGTGTGTGTGGGTGTGATTACGTGCCTGTGTGTGCTGTCATCGAATTTTGCTCATGGTTTCACTGTGTGTGTGTGTGTGTGTTTGTGTGCGTGCATATGTGTGTGTGCGTGTGATTACTTGCCTGTTCATGGTTTCACTGTGTGTTTGTGTGAATGTGTGTGTGTGTGTGCGTGCGTGCGTATGTGTGTGTGTGTGTGCGTGTGATTACTTGCCTGTGTGTGCTGTCATGGAATTCTAGTCAGAATTTGGTTCACGGTATCAGTGTGTTTGTGTGAATGTGCGTGCGTGCGTGCGCCCGTGCACGTGTGTGTGTGTGTGTGTGTGCATAGCTCTGTAGATACACGGTGATAAGCTTCTGTGTGTGTGTTCATGTGGAATGGCGGTGTTTTTAAAGTAACCCCTCTCATTCTCTGCAGGTCTCGGAGGGACTGCTGTTGTTCCGGTGTGCAAATTAATTAGCTTAATTGGCTTAATTACAAAGAGTCTAACGAAGGTGGTGGGGGACGCAGTGCATTCCTGTGAGTGCTCTCTCGCTCCCTCTCTCTCTCTCTCTCTCTGCTCCGTGTTCCTCCTATACTTTCTATCTGTTCGTTGTTTACCGGCAGTTGCACATATGAGCCAAAGCCACACACAGATGCAAAGACGCAGGCAAACACACAACACACAACACACACACTAACATCGGGAGTATATTTAGGTGTGCTGTACACAGCATGAGGGCAGGAGAGGGCATGCGATGTGTGAATCCATTTACTGGTTGTCAATGTGATTAACACACAGTATATACAACATATATTCAACAATCTATTCATTTTAATGTGCGTGTTTGTTTTATTCACATTGTCAATTCTTGACCGTGTGCCAAAGGTTTCTATACACTTTTCATGAATTGCCATCCATGAAAAGGTGAACTTGTGATGTAGAAGCTATGCTCATGTGAACTCGATGTTTGTTCCCCTTCGCCTACTGTGAAGCTCTGCGAACCGAAGACTCTCCTGAACCTCGCCTGTCCCCGGGCTACTGTATATTCACTCCCATTGGTTTTAAATGCGATCTCAGATCACACATGTGGCACAGCGTCGCTGCAGAAATAAATGATGTCATGGTGGACGTTGTGACTGCATGTTTCCATAGGTGGTCCTTCAAAAACCAGGAGAAACAATCTTTCTAATAATGCACATGTTGCACTTTCAGTATTCTCAACACACAAACACATGCAATGCTGAAGACTGCAGGTGCCCCGGCTTTTTATGGGGCTTCTGTCTGTAATACTTTGCATTACTACTACTCATATTGTGCATATAGATACATACAGCATACAGATATTTTCTGTATTTTCTCTTCTTTCATTTCTATTACTGTCCTCTACTTTCTGCTGTGACACCAATATTTCCCATCTGCCAATAAGTACTCATCTTATGTAGGCAAATCCAGAGGCTCTTGCTGCCCTACAAATGTACCCGGTGGATTTCGATCTGATTTGATTGATATTGCTGGTACTGTATTTACAATCATGCCTGCTAAGGCTCACTAATCACAGTCTAATTCTCTTCCCTTTTCTGATTCTTGTTTACCCATTACATAGACCTCGCTCTTGTTCTTCTGTTTATTTATTTCTTCTTCTGTATTTCCGTACAGATGGCGGAACACTAATGGGGTATAATTAGCGCTCCGACAAAAGCTATACGGTCCACAGTTGTAGCTGCACATTTAAGTGCCACTCAAGGCGCTGTGAACAATTGCTTCTGTTCTGAAATGGACCTCATAGCCTCTGGTTCGGGTGCTTTTCCATTGTGTTCATGGCAATTAAAAAAGAACGTGTGATTTTATGTACAAAATATTAGGTTAAACCATAGAAAAAGAATATCAAATATTCAATGCAACTAATTACGTGGGAGCTGCAAAGAAACTCACATGTTTCATTATATGCCATGATTAGATAAGAAGTTATTTAGAGGAAATACAAGATAAATAGTGTTATTATGGATGGTCTTCTAGTACAGCCTGGTAGATATTCTTTCAGGGGGTTTGTTTTATGGGGGGAAAGAGACACGTCTTGAGGTTTTCCCGAATCTAGCCATGAGACCTTCCTCTGGCCTCAATATAACAATTGAGGAGCCATTTGAAGACCTCACGCAACTCTACAGCACAGTAGCAGTCCTAGCCAGCTCAACCAAAAACAAAAGGATGGTTCTTCACATTAAAATATGAGGCCATGGGAGTCCAGGATTTTGTGTATTATGTACTGTACATTATACGGCTCAGGGAACTCACAATTAGCCGACAATTAGTTTTTCCTCCATGTTTGGGTAATGGGAATGCTGTTTGATTACAAGGTTGTAATCTATGGAGTCAAAACGAGGCCAGAAAGTTGTTCATGTCTCAGGTTTTCAACGCCTCAGTGAACCTCCGCTTAAGCCACGGGTGCTCCTCAGTTCAGTGGCCGAGTGGAGCGTACATACTAAGTACACCATTATGCCATTTGGCCTCCGCAACGCGCCCGCATCATCCCAGCGCCCAATGAACCAGGTGGTGGCTGGTCTGTAGGGTTGTGCAGTTGACCTTGACGATGTGACCATTTGCAGCGATGCATGGCCTAAGCACGTTCAGCGTATTTAAGCATTGTTTGAGAAGTTGGTCTGGGCACGGTTGACTGTTAACTTGGCAAAATGTGAATTTGCAAAGGCCAGGGTCACCTGGTCGTTTGGGCAAGGTGGTGGGTCAGGGCCAAGTGCGCATGGTGCAGGATGAGGCTGCCACAATAGTAGATAATCCTCCTCCGACTACAAAGAGCTAATGCGTTTTTTGGGGATGGTGGGGTATTATCGAAGCTTCTGTAGAAATGTCTCATCCGTTGTAGAGCCAATGGTTGTTGAAAAAAGAGGCAAAGTATGTCTGGTCGGACAGATGTCAATTGGCGTTTGGGAATGTCAA
Source organism: Melanonus zugmayeri (assembly GCA_900302345.1). Classification (NCBI taxonomy): domain Eukaryota; kingdom Metazoa; phylum Chordata; class Actinopteri; order Gadiformes; family Melanonidae; genus Melanonus; species Melanonus zugmayeri. The sequence goes on from OMKN01069159.1 coordinate 6,790, forward strand.
GGCCCTTTTGTGTTCGGCGCCCGTGCTGGCTGCTCCGCGGTTGAATGAGCTGTTCTCCCTGCAGGTTGGATGCTTCCAATGTGGAGACAGGGGCTGTCCTGTTGCAGGCGGATGAGCAGGGGGTTGAAAAACCTGTTGCGTTCCTCTCGAGAAAGTTTAATACTTACCAGCTATTTCTGTTATTGAGAAGGAGGCCTTGTCATTAATATGGGCTTTGCAACACTTTGATGTGTACCCGGGGTCAGGTTTAACTCCACTGATTGTCTACGGATCATAATCCACTGATGTTCTTACGGTCGCTCCAAAATCCAAATTAGATGGCTGATGCGGTGGGCATTATTTTTGCAGCCTTATAATTTGGATACTCGCTCAAGGGTTCCCAGAACGTAATAGCGGATGCACTCTCTCGGTTGCCTTAGTTTTGTTTGCTTGTTCTCAATGTATGTCCCTTCTTCTGCTCTGCAGGTTTGTCTTGTCGTTTTTTTGTGTGGTGTTCAGGTCTGTGTGACCCGTTTTCAATTTTCAGAAGAAAAAATATATAATTAAATATTTTTTCAACCTGAAACTCATTGGCCTTGGCTCATGGCTCTTATGTGAAGAACATGTAAAAGAACACACTGTACACCCCTCCTACACATTTACATTAAATATATGGTGTTCAGTGGGTCCACTGGACCCGAGTGTACTAGGCACCTACACAACAACCTACATTTTCCCACACTTTTTATTCTCTGTAGTGTGTCAAACTATACACACACACACACACACACAGTTTTCAACAAGCATCAAGAGCCTGACTTCTCCTGCATTTCCCGCACTCTGTACCATCTGTAGTGTCAAACTCCACACACACACACACACACACACATCTGCAAAAATCTGATCTAGCAGAGGTAAATAGCAAATATTAACCATATATGCTGTCTATATTGCTTGTAATTGAGATTAAATCAACATCTGTCTTTTGACAGCACGTACATGATAGTGCATGTTTGTACTTTTCCATTGGGTTGAACTCTGTAAGGCCGAGGAGTCTCCTCTCAGGGTGTGGCTTTTTCACTATAATATTCCTGTGCAAACTGTATTCGGGGCTCTCGCTCTTTGACAGCATCAGATGCGTGTCGGATTGTGAGAACCTTCTGCGCAGAATATTTTGTATATACCGGTACTTTATATCTTTTTATAATCAAACAATAAATCATATTATCATTTCTACTAAACCAAACGGTCTAATCATTGGCAGTTCAAGATTTTCCATCACAAGGTAGATTATATGTAGGGATCTGGTAAACATGGGAATATTGGGCAGTGATTCTGGCTGTAGGGGGAAACATGTAGGTACTCCTGTTTACTGTAACATAGTTTGAAATGTTCTCTTTCCTGATTCCTCTCCATGCTGAGCTTGGTCCCAGGTCTCCACCTGCCATGTGGGGCTAGGTTTGCGGTTCCTCTTGCACTCTTCAACACTCATTCACACCATACTACACTCACCCACACACATACATGTATTCACACTCATGCCTTTTGTTCCTTTCTGGTTCATTGGTTTATTTAGGTTAAAATAAATAGCTTTTTGAATTTGAATTCTCGCACACATGTTGGGGCTCTCCTTTTTACAATTGAAGTAGCAGTGCGAACAGCAGTACGGGGGGACCAAGACAGTCACTGACGTTCCAGCCTACTGGATGATGCCCAGTAGTGTGGGCAAGGTCCAAGCGGCAGTGGGTTACAAATGGACGTCTCCTCTGGTGCGGCTAAGAAGAAGGCGCTCGACAAGTGCATCAGCGGAGAGGGAACAATGTCAGGGATCCGGACTCCTTTTGGCCGCAGCGTGACCCCAAAAGCAAGTTCAGATTTCACAGCAAGGCTTTGTCTGGAATGGAGGACTACTACCAACATTTATCAATATTATGTTACAGAAATAAAGAGATTCAGAATTGGAGTCATTTACCATCATGTATTATGGTAAAAAGTGGTATGCAACATATTAATAAGTATTAATGCAGTCTACATCACAGGGTTGTTCATGTCTCAAGTATACAGTTTAACTAGATTGCTTCATAACAACACTGGGGCACATATTAGTCAAGGCACAGCACACAGACACAATCTTGTCAAGGAAAATCCTGTCCTCACCTTCACATGGGACCACCATGCTCACCGGTATGGTCTCACTTAATAGGGTGAACTTGGGGCGTACACATCCAATCACGCTCTCCGTATGGACCCTGAGGTGAGCTATCTGCAGTGTCACCTCCACATCTTTTGCATCCAGCTGGCGGCGTCCTCTTGTGAATGCAGGGATTTTCATTTCTGCACACATTTGTCCGACAGTGTCCCTGATGTCAAATCCACGATCGGCCAACACAAAGTCTCCAGGTAATAGTTTATGAAGGCCACTGTTCTCAGTCACACATATATATTTTAATTCAGCCTTTCACAGCCTACATAATGTGTAGTTCTTAATAACTTAGTGTGTGAATATTGTTAATGTTAATGTTTTAATTCATCTTGTTCAATATTTTGAACAGTATTTTGTTAATATTTTGCTTATATCGTGTTTCTTTATGTCTTGTATGCACCTCACCAAGTCACTTTCCTTGTATGTGCAAATATACTTGGCAAAATAAATTGCATTTCTTGTAAATTAATGTGATGCTTGTCACTGGCACGACCTCCCCACCCTTTGGAAATGAAAGAGATAGCTCCCTGTGGTGTTATTCAAATGTTATTCAAATTATATCAAATTCCACAAAACGTATACATGTACAGTGTAAGAAGAAATAGTTATTGACTGTATAATGACTATACTTTGATTATTTGCTGTTTACTGGCTGGCGTAGTAAGAGGAGATGTGGCTGTGCTGCCTGTGTGTCTTGAGGAGAACGTGCTACCAGATAGTTCAGTACGTACCATATTTCACTCAGTATGTATTGAGTTTGAATTTGATTTGTTCATTCATTTTTGCCCACCACTAGAAGCTTGAGCCAGGGATTGCACACGGCGTAACATCATGGCGGATCGGAGCAGTGGTGGTTCGAAGCTATGTACTGAGCTTTTTAAACACTTGAATACAGGAGTCACTGTTACGGCCGTAACTAACACCAATACATTCACTGTTAGAGTTCCAGGTCAAGCGAGCCATAAATGATAAAACACATCAATACCACAAAACATAACCCCACCCCCGATAGGTGACTACCAATCACGTATTATGCCACCACATAACCTTCACAGATTAAAGGAACAGGGTAACACTTACCTGAACTTAACTCAAACATGGCAAGATAACCTCAAATTAACTCAACATTAAAAGAACAGTAAGGGTTGACGGATTGTTGAAGTATATAAACTAATCTACCTGCATAACCCTCTATATCATGGTTCTTCCCTGTAAAAATACATTTCACCCTCACCAAATGAATAGTATATCAATAACATATATTATACCATGGTCTGGGTGAATACTCGATTCCGATTGGCTGCAGGGTGTCCATTCATTCCTGATAATGGACACCGTTCTATCTCCCGGTGCCAAGTCGTATCTAAGGTTCGTCCTATTGGCTGGAGTCGTAAACGACTGTTTGCATCGTGTAGGAGTCTATGGGTGAGACTAATTGTGTTCCAGGTATTAGTCAGACCCACAGGTGTTTCCAGGGAACCAGATAAAGCGCTGCCCGAAAGTTTTTATTTTTAGAGCAAAATGCCCCAAATTATAAAGCAACAAACCTTGTTTTTAATCTTTGGTAGTGACCATGGTATAAACGGGATAATGCCCTTCGAGGTGTCCATTATCAGGAATTAATAGACTTCACGGAGGCAACTGGTTCTGGTCTCCCTGCCATACCT
>OMKN01069191.1:0-10817 GCA_900302345.1 Melanonus zugmayeri
GGGAGGGCGGGACTGGGTTGGAATAGGGTTTAAACATATAACCACAGAATATTTTCAATAATGCTGTAAATTGTTTGTTACAAATTTCTGTGTAAAACCAATAAAAAGATTTTGCAAAAATAAAGAAAAGAAAAAAATACTTAATATAGGGCATTCACGACTGCTGCATTTTAATAGCCGTCAACTACTCCCAAAAAGTAGTTGAGTAGTCGATTATTTACGGGAGATAAATCATATTTTTTTCATCCAATATCAATGATCAATTTTCGTCAAAAAGGTCTCAAATACAACCAGTAAAAGGTTAACTAATGTAGGCAGGACCAACCTGGGGGCAGGTGAAATAGCAGAGTCCTCGATTGGCTCTGAGAGGCTGTTTACAAATGAGCCACGATCTGATTGGACTAGACCCCAACATGCTTTTCTGAGCTGGAGATACTGTTTGACTGCAGTAACATAACAACGCAAATGCTTTCTTGCGGGAATAGCAGGAGTCTTTCCTTCTCTAAATCTCTCTACTAAAGACAGGAATCTCTGTTTGTCTGTGTGTGTGTCCTTTGCATATCTCAAGAACCATTCATCTGATCGACTTCACACTTGACGGGTGTATGACTGGGGACCCAAGGGGGTGCAGTCGCTCTGCTCTGCAGCGGCGAGGCGTGGCTTCCTATTAACTGTTACACCGCAGAATGGCATGCTGGGTAAAGCTCACTCTCCATCGCTTGCAGTACAAGAACGCATGGAGACAGAGAGACCGGAGATGTTACATTGAAGCAAAGTGTTGTATGTTTGCCAGGCGCGCCGGATTCATTTCAGAAGTTGGGGGGGCCAAAAAGTGCAGTGCGTCTGGGGCTTGTCACCGTGTGGGCGGGGCTACCTGTGTAATGCCCAGTTAATAATAGGGACTAGTTAAAGGTGCGTAGTGATCAGGGATTGAAGTATAGCCTGAGTTGAGTGTGAGCTTGCGCAATAGACCCAACAGTGTGTGTTTGAGGGCAAGCTGCGGTATCTTGCAGCAAGTGACATGCTCGTCCTAAAAAGATGATGAAGAAACTAAGACAAAGTCAGGTAATGTATTTAATCACAAAGTCTGCGACAGTCTGCTACAGTCTGCATTGAAGTACCTCTCTCTTTGGCCAAACGATCTAGTGGTCTCCTTTTTGTCAGTGATTAGCTGTGCAGCTTTACCTGTCTCGATCTCTCGGCAACAATCCACATCCTTCTGCTGGCTGAGTTGAAGATCCAGGCTCCGATAAAGTTGTGGAAATCGATGTAGCATTTTTCGTTATGAAGTTCAATTTAGTTTGGAAGTGTTTTATTTTCTTATTCGCCGGTTCTTTTGACATGTTTGCAGGAGTAGGTTACGCAGTCTATTGCAGCTACAGCAGTTCAAACAGGCAACACACAATGTATCGAGTAAATGAGTGTATTGTTTTTTTAATTGTATGATGTGATCTTATTGGATTAAAAATGTAAATACTCTCTTCTTCTCTTGTTTTTATGTTTGTGTGCTACTCTCTTCTTCTTTTCTTTTGTTTGTGTACTACGGAGCCGTGGAGGGGCCATTGAGAAAAAAATAAAACACACAGCGCTAGAAATGTTTGATTGCGAACCAGATAGCCACACAATTTGGCTCACTTTTTGATTTATTTCTGTTTTTTATAACTGTTTGTGGGGATTACTGCTAGGTGCTAGAGCCAGAGGGCTGAGGGTCTACCCGGAGCCTGCCGAGGATATTCAAGGCTTTACCGGGCTGGTGAGGCAGTAACAGGCAGGAAGGCGGGAGGTCTGTGGAGTCCGTGCGCACAATTGAGTGCCTGCTGGAGGCTGTTATCTTTCTCTCTATGGCCACTCTGTATTTTACCTAACGTATGAGTGGAAGTGATGAGTAAAACTCTTTTACCGCAAGTAATGTAATATAGGGACCTTTGATTCGGCTTAAAAATAATGTGGCAGGAGGGTAAAAGTGGGGGGGCCAATGGCCCCCTGGCCCCCCCACTTCCGGCGCCATTGATGTTTGCCATTTGGTTTCACTAAATTCAAACATTTCAAGCATCACCGATGTCACTGTGAGAGTGTGTGTAGCTGGTTTAAGCAGCCTCACCTGGCCTGAGTCAGACTCGTATAGACTCGGGGGCTGGGTGAGGCTGCACAGGCTTAAACCAGCCACCTTTACACACACTTGAGGCTGAGCCCTGTCTTGATAGCATGTTCCAGCTGCTCATTCATTCACCATTCATCTTTATCAATAAACTGGCTTTCAACATCGTCCTGTTGTCGTGGAGAGGCCCTCATTTTGGTGGCCTGTAGCACGGAATACGCTACAGTCACTGTAGAGTGTGTGTGGTTGGTGGCTGGTTTAAACCAGCCACCCCCACACACACTCAGGATAGAGCCCTGACATATCAGCCTGTACCACCTGCTCTACAAACAATTTACTGTCATCTCCTTTACAATAAACCGGTTTAAAGGATGAGGCAACCTTTTGGAGATAGATTTCTCTTGTGCAATGCGTGCCATAACACCAGCCCAAGTAGGAATTTCCCGAAAAGGCAGGTAGGAAGACAAAAAAAAGCGAGAAGGAGACCATCCAAGTATGTGTTACACTAGTAGACTGAAACAACTGCTGAATAGCCTCTACATTGCTCTCCCATTCATCTGAGAAGGGATCACATATAGTGACTTTATTGACTGGAAACCGGTATGTACTGTATTGTTTCCTTACTAGTCTTACTATGTATCTTAATGTGTTTCTAAATACTGTGGATTGCATATTCATAATTATAAGGAAATTAAACATTGATACATTTTTGATTCCACATTGATTAAAGGTACATGTACTCATATTCAGTCCATCTTATCTGATCTTATTTACGTGAGTTTCTGGATGTCTTTCCAACTGAAACCCTGTTTTATGTCCCTGGTACTATATGCGCTCTCTCTCTTTCTCTCTATTCTCTTTCTCTGTATGTCTCCCTCTCTCTGTTCATATCTTCATATACATCCCTTCATATGTATATTTATACATATGCCTTTCTCTCTTGTTCTCAGCCTCCACATATAGCCCAGGTGGAGAATAGTGAATATGCCATAGGAGAGTGCAAGGAAAAGACACACCAGGAGATCATCCCATACTTTTAAGAAAGGTGAGAATGGCCTTGGGAACAGTTTCCCCGGGACTGTTGAACCTCACCACCAATACCACCATGCACTGTCTGGCTCAACAAACACTAGTGGCCAACATCCTGCCTCCAATACTCATCATAGAGATGATGGTGGGCTTGCCGGGGACCATGGTGGCCTTGTGGATCTTCTGCTTCCGCCTGAAGGCCTGGAGGCCCTACACTCTGTTCCTGTTCAACCTGGTGCTGGCCGACTTCTTCCTGCTGGTCAGCGTTCCTTTCCGCATCGACAACCTTCTCCGCGGGGAGCACTGGGTGTTTGGAGCGGTGTGGTGTCGCGTCAACCTCTTCATGCTGGCGGTCAACCGCTCGGCCAGCATCGCCTTCATGACCACCGTCGCCGTGGACCGCTACCTGAAGGTGGTCCACCCGCACCACCGTGTCAACCACATGACCCAGACCCAGGCGGCCCGGTTGGCCGGCCTGATTTGGGCCGTGGTGCTGGCCCTGCGGCTCCCGCTGCTGGCCGAGAACCTCCTCATCCAGGACGGTGAGGTCTCTCGGTGCCGGAGCTTCAGGTCCGACAATTTGACACCGGTGTTAAAGCTGCACAGCGCCGTCTACATTGGGGAGTTCTTCCTGCCGCTGCTGATGTTGATTTTCTGCGCCGTGCGGATCGCCTGTTTCCTGCGTCAGCGGCACTTGGACAAGGAGAGGAAGGTGCGTCGGGCGGTGCGCACGGTCGCTGCCATCGTGGCCGTGTTCGTGGTCTGCTTCTCGCCGGGTGTCGCCATGGGCCTGGCGGGGTTGTACCTCCAGAAGTCCCAGCAGGGGGACAGCAAGAGCTACAAGGTGGTGAGCCAGCTCTTCAGAGTGTCCATTGGCTTCACTTACATGAACAGCGCCTTGGACCCCATCATCTACTGTCTCTCCAGCTCCATGTTCCGCAACGCCCTCAAGAGTCTGATCAACATTCAGAGTCGTGGAGTAAGGAGCCGTCGTAGCAGCTCGAACACTGATGGGTGAAAATAACAATGACAATGAACATGGAAAGAAAATGTAGGCCTACTTTTTACCTTGTTAAGTTGTTTGTCATATTAAACAGGTTATGAATGAACATGCCCAAAATCCAAGAAAACAATGATAATACCATTGGGCCCTTGTTTGGTAAGGGGCTTCCACCATTTCCAAACTCTGAAAGATCAAATCTTGTCCCTCCTACAATATATCCTGCCCTAATGTCCTGTTTTACTTAAGTAAATATTTCAGATCACACCAAGAAAGTTTTTCATTTACATTTAGATTTTCTTTATCATTTATAATTGTATTTATAAATGAAGAAATACCTCACTACCCCACAACACAAACAAAATCAAGGAAAACAAAAAAATAAACAAAATAAATTAACCAGCAAGATAATGGTGTTTAGATATAGTGTTTTATTTGTATCATTTTGATTCCGTTTTTTATTGTATGTTATTTGTGGTCATCATTGTGCCTTGTGCTTTTGTATTTTTTTAAGAAATAAAGATGTCCTTGAAGAGCCCACCAAAAACAAAAATGTAACAAAATAAATTAACCAGCAAAATAATGGTGTTTAGATATAGTGTTTTATATAATTGCAATGCAAGACTTGCTAAGATGTATCCAGACAGAACTGATACATGCAATAGATGTAAACAATCACCCGCTGATTATATGCACATGTTTTGGTTGTGCCCACGACTATCAGAGTTCTGGACTGCAATATTTGATACACTTAGTAAAGTCCTGGATACTACGTTAGACCCTGTCCCCCTCACAGTCCTTTTCGGAATTCCACACATCCACACAAACACATCCATGGCCACAAAACAAGTTATTGTGTTTACTACTCTACTTAGTCCCCCCAGGATTCCGTGGCATTCAAGTTACTATTCCGCGGAGAAAAATCTAAAATTCTGCGGACATTAATAAACAACTTAAAATGACCAGTTACCGACCAGTTACTGGCGACACCGTGGACCCTCTGGGTGTCGCCGGCGACATGGAAGTAACGTGACTCTACTCACTCTTTGTAGGACATCTCCGGAAGCGTCTATTCGTTAGCGCTGCGCCGTTTCAACGCGGGCTCCGGTGAGATTGCAACCCTTTCAGAAGCTTTGTTATCCAGCCTAGAACAGCAGGGTCTTTTTGGGGACTTTGAGAAATAAATCCATAACGATAAATCCAACACTGAATATCTTCGGTGATTATTTATTCAATTTTTCTGTGTTGTAAACAGTCATTGTTGTTAGGGGATGTGACGTGAGAATTCTGCATGATTCTGCAGCCTGGCTACTATTCCGCGGACCGCGCTGTATTCCGCGGGCGGCCTGGGATTCCGCGGAAAATTCTGTGATCGCGGAATCCTGGGGGGACTATCTACTTGCTAGGAGGCTTATTCTCCTTAAATGGATACATTCTTCCCCACCTACTCCTAATAGATGGATTCATGAGATACTACAATGCATTAGGCTTGAGAGAATTAGGTTTTCTCTGAAAGGTTCCCTAAAGACTTTCCACAAGACCTGGCGACCTTTTTTAGAAGCAAAGTGTTGTACGTTTGCCATTTGGTTTCACTAAACTCAAACATTTCAAGCATCACCGATGTCACTTTTGGAATGAACGCTTTTATTCTGGGAAATAACCTGGTCCCAAATCGCTCAATAGCCTGGTCCCCATGTCATAGCAACATGGCATAACAAACAAATCTATGTTCAACAAGTTCTCTCTACCTTCGGTCATTAGAAAGCCGTCTCAATATCTGCTGTAGATGCATTGCCATTGCTTTATGACTGCACTGTGCTAAAACTACAGATGAACAATTAGTCTACAACGATGCACAGTGTCGACTAATGGTTTTGATAGTTGCATATTCTGTGAAACCCTATTATGTGAAAGTGCGTGGACACCCAAATCCACAAAAACCTTCTAACTATGTAATTTAGGGTCTTATGTACATACTAGTAAGCATCTAAATAGTATTAGACATTAGTTTCGATCTATGTCTGAAATATTGTCAATTACGTTTTTTACTCGTTCCTGATTTGGGGTTTGAATTGGGCGGGATTATGTTAGGTATTTATTACGAAATAAATACCTAGCCAGGGAGAAGTCAATCAAAACGGGACCTGACACGCCCACACGGTCTTGGCAAAGCGCCAACAGCACAATAAGCAGCTTATTTGATCTAGGTTTTCTAATAGCTATGAACTTTTTTTTTCACCCAACTATGATATCATATATGCATTTTTATTATTTTAAGCCAGGTGTCCAGACACTTAAAAAAATAATGTATGATCTTATTACCAATTGCTCATTCATGCATGCATCCTCTATGAAATTTGGTATGATAGAGCATGCCAATATAGAGATGATGGAGACATCCCTGGAAATCTTTTTGGTTCAACCCAAGGTAGAGTCAAGCATATTGTGAGTTCTCACCAGACTTTCTATCTTTTCTGCCAATAATTACTTCATTTAAGCAGGAATATCTCCATTGAGGCATCAACTGCTGAAGTCAGGAAACTCAAGTTTCTCAACACCATAAAAACTCGAGTACACCCTGCATTGCAGTTACATATTCCTGCATTTCCCCATGTCCATGTAATTTAAGAACGATCATATAGGCATTTTTGCCTCAAAAGTACCTTTGGATGCTTTCGACTGTGGCTTATATCCCTCCTTGTGCCTTTGCATTGGCCACCTTCAGTCGATTCCTACTTTCTCCAGTCATTTTCTTCCCTCTTGTACAGAAGCCTCATAAGGTCCACTGTCCATTGTCCTTGCATAATTTCTTCTGAGACATAATCTTGGTCTTTGTGTATCTCCATGCCTTTGCATTATATTTGGATTGTGTACTTGAACATTGTCTTTTTAGGGTAGATCTGCACAACCTGGGCTAATGTCTTAAGATAGGGGAAAGAGTATTAAGCACAACATTGAGTGTACTTGTGAAAGCACTTTGTAAACCGTTTAAAAGAAATGATTGATTTAGACATTTTGATAACCAAATGTAAACTACACTAATTACAGCACAATCTGCTTATAAAAGCATGTTACATAAAATGTGGCAATACATTGAAAATGGTACTGACAAGTTAAAGTTGACCAGAGCAGAAGGTATGGCCTCCGTTTGATGCATGAGCACCAGTCACACCTTGTTACTAGAGCATGTCATTCAGTGGGGGGGGGATGACCATTAGAAAGGCGTGAGGCCCTGGCTGGCACATGGCCATGCCTGGATCCACCCCCTGGGCGTGTGCGCCACAGTGACCTTTTGCTGTGCATGACAGGGGCCCAATCCCAATTCCTCTTTATACCATCTCGAGCCCTTGCAGCCTCACCCACTCATCAATCACTTACTAGCTGATGTCGCTTAAGTCTGTGAGGGCTCAGGGCGGACATTGGGATTTGGCCCCTGTCCACCGTTGTCAAACAGCTTCCTGCCTAGGATGGTGTTTCCTGTCAGACTCTCCTCCTGCCAATTGCGGCCCAAGAGGACAATCCTCAGTTCCCTTCTATGTGCATATCCTACTAAGACTGTTAAGTGCTTTGATTAGGCCTGTGTATATAGAGATAGGATCTTGTTATGAAGGTCAAATGATGTAATTATTGGGCTCATTACACATTTAAACCTTGCAACTAACCAAATGCAATCCTTTAGCTTCCATGCACAGTACAATAAAAACAAGTATATATACTGTGTTATATATATATATATATATATATGTGTGTACACAACAGCTGATTTTTTAGTGAATATGCCTTTCCCTTTTTGCATGCTGGAGGATCAGGAAACATGTCATCTCTGTCAACATTCTTGGTCAAAGTCAACGTTTTTTCTTCCAGTCAGCACTGCAAGTGAAACGACCTGAACTTAAACACGTTTGCAGTCAATTTAAGGTGCACTGGTTGAAGTCCTGTTGTCAGTCATGTGGCTCTCAGATAATCTGAAGAATTTGATCTACATTGGGAAAGTCCGACCTTTTTCCTTTTGCATATTTGCCAGCTGTGAGGATAAAAGAAAAAACAACCAAATGAACCCAGTATAGCTTCCTCAGAAAGCCTTTTTTATTTACTATTCAAATTCAGTTAATGCCACAACTATTGTGAAGAATCCCTGAATCAGAACTAATAACTGGGCTCTGGAGCTGTGCAACAATGCACAATCATGCAAAATGTAAAAGGTCTACACTTTCATTACTGTGGGAAATGACTCATTACAAAGTCAGTAAAATGCTGCATAACCATCGTCAATAAGACATTTCTGCTTCCAAGACAGGGGTCACTAAATGTATTCGCAACAAAAACAAAAAAAGGTTGAAGCAAAACCTTTACCATTCTCTAGGTTGTGAGACCAGTTCAATTGACTTGCGTAGTCTCGGCGGTCATTCAATAGTTAGATGGCAACATGTACATTCAGTCATTTCTAAAACATGAATCCTTCTCATTACCTACACATTATTCTAAACAGTTTCTGGGGAAACGTCATCAGTAGCTGAGGATCATTGTATAATGCATGGAAGGAGAAGCTGATGCTTAAGTAAAAATGACCATGTAGATGAACAGAATGAGAAAAAACAAGCATCCACTTGGCAAAGTTGAGCCTCATCTGTGATTGAACACAGATGAGGCTATGCGGCAAGTTCAATAACCAAAATACTGGCATGGGTGAAAATGCAAACAAACCAAATGAATCCATAAGAATCATGTGATTTAATTCTTTAATGTTTTTAGTTAATCAAAGAAAACATACAAATTTGACTCAAAAATAAAAGAAAAAGAAGCCGACTCAAGTAGTGCCACTAAGTTAATTACTTTCGAGATTCAATGTTGGATCGCAGTGCTTTTCTTTTCGATTTAAGAAATCAACACAAAAATATTAAGTTAAGAGTGAATTTTGAATAGAAAATAAAACCCCCCCAGCAAATGTCCAATTCTCTCCCTCTCTACTGTACATGGCTACCGAAGACCTGCAAGAGGGGCAGGACTGAAGCACCTACTGCTTGCTGGCTTACTGGGATCCATGGGGTAAATGGGGAGGAGACACTGAATACTCCACATAAACCTCCACCAGTTCTTAGGGCTGACAATTTTTTTGTTTTTTGTACATGAATTTCAGTTAATACAATTCAGTTATGTTGAATATGTTATGTATATCACTTACGGGCAGGTGTGTGTGTGTGTGTGTGTGTGGTGATGGGGGGCTTGTATGACAGGGTTTTGGGAGATGAGGCGCACAAGAAATTTCTTCCCTTTTTATCGGGAGTTGCTATAGAGACATCAGATCCAAGCAGCATGTAGTCACGCCATGTTTGAAACTAATAAAAACATCCTCCGTCACATCTCTGTGTCCTGGCTCTATGTCAGGGCTTCAGAAAGCAGCCAAACAAATCAAACGATGCAGCACTGGATTAAGGCTTGCATGAATCCAATAACTCTAAATAAGTAATCGTGTGTTGGATGGCTTTCCTTTTGAATACCAGGACATCGCTTTAGAGGGGCGATGCCAGCCCTAGGGCCAAGAACTCATAGCTAGGAGTCACATGATACAGTGGTCAAATCATGTAGCATTCAGTTAGATGTAGTCACAGTTCAAATGGGCAGGAAAATAAACTGCAGTTTGGTCAGCAGTGGCTGAAGGGCTGATGCTGGACCTATGAAACAAAACAGGAATATGGAGCTGCATACACAGCGCGGTATTTAATGAAAGGCAGCTTTCATTAAACTATCGAGCAGCACCAACAAAGTGTCCAAACAAAAACAGCAGTTCCCAGCCCGCAACACGTCATTCAATGCTCTAAATCCCTAATGATCAACACATCACTGTGGGGGGTGAAGGGAGATGAATACCTGGTGAGTGATAGAAAACGCAGAGAGGGGTTGGCAAAAGAATAAAAACGCTCCCTTGCCCAATGCAAGCTTGAATTAAGGCAAAGGTTAAACATTACTTTTGTAAAGTCTTGCAGATCTATTGCTGAATGCCGATGAAGGAAATATATGACATGTTACAATTAGACTATCACTGCACCTGCATGAGCGCCTCACAGCACTACCTGTGGATGAATCCATTCTGTACTGCATTTTAACTGTTAAAAAAACAAAACAACTAAACACAACGTGAAACCAGCTGGATGCAAAGCAATCACTTGGTGTGATTCCTTTTCAAGATCAAGAGTGGGAACAGCCAAATGAAAATGGGAAAGTTGAATCAGTCACCATTTTGGAAACGGCGATCAGTGAAAAGCCTGGTGGGGATGCGTTATTCATCATCCTCCTCATTGAAAACTCTCCGGTGCGTCCGTCTCCGGTCCCCAGAAACCTTAGAGCCCGTTCCCGGGTTCCTACCGGTTTAGAAACACCTGCGTCTCTGAAAGAACATGACACTACAGCGACGACGACAACAACAACAACAACCAGGGGAACCGGGCTGGGCCCTCGGGGCGCCGGGTCCCGTTACCCGGGACACAACAATGAGGAAAACATGAACCATATGTTTACATGAGGAACCGAACAAAAGCAGAAGTGTGCGTTTCACGGGGACACCGGGAGGAGCGCTTTTGTTTCCCCTTCTCCGTGTCCAGGTCGGCCGGGGAGCATCAGATGTTGTGGAATTAATGTGGAGGCGGAGTGCACGGTGAAACGGGGCGAACAGATTGGCTGTCCATATGGGCG
>OMKN01069281.1:2800-13094 GCA_900302345.1 Melanonus zugmayeri
CGGTGTTGAATATCCTTTAATGCCGTTACAGCCTGTCTGACAAAACCCTTCGTGATTTTTAGGCCTATTTCTTAGTTAGGTCTATTTGTTGTTCTTGTTGGACAGATTATTTTATTACCGTTACATGGACATTGTATTCTCAGTTATTTAAGAATAAGACGTGTTTTATTACAGCCTAGGTCTACGCCTATTGTATTCCTTATTTATGTTCACATGCAAATGCCTTTATTTTCCCGTTGTAATATTCATGTTCATTAATCCAAATGCATTACCGATACCCACGTGCATGCTGAACATTTGGGCAAAAAGGTCAAATTCTCCAATTAAATAACAGCTTGAAATGATGGTTTTACGCAAATCTCTTTCATATGAAACAAAATTATTAACAGCAAAGTAATTGTAGTTTTCAGCGGCACCATTTTATAACAGCGGGTTGAGAATAGAGGTGAGAAAATACCTTTGTCTTCGGTTCACACGTCTGTGTAAATTTTATTCTTCACATATTTTATTTCATTTTACTTTGTTTTAAAAAAGCACTTTCCAGTCTTAGTTCACTCTTATGTCTGTTTAATATTGAATCAGCTGTGGCATTTGGGTTGTGTGGTGCTTGTTGTTTGCTTTATGAATCCATCAGTGATGTTTGATGGGACTCTTAGGAATCAACATACAGAGACGCCTGTTCAGATGTACGCCAGTAAAATCATACGGGAACAGTGAATATGAACTACTGGGACTTTTTTGTTTTGTTGGATCGATTTCAGATCGTAGTTTTGAGCAACCTAAGTGCAGGCCTTATTTTACCTGAATCATTAGTATAGATCATGATGGTTTTGGAGGAGTACAGCAATTTGAAATGAAAGCAATAACCAATAAGCCAGGTGCTCGGTGTGCCCATTCAGATCTGACCCATGGATTAGCAAACAGTGTCATTTGGGAAGGAGAGCTGAAATGGAGATTATAATTATTGTTTTGGTGTTTTTTGGTATGAGACACCTGGTAGACACTCAGGCAGCGGCACCATAATAGACAAGAGTGTCCCCAAAATTAGTTTCAGCATCACCATTACCATATCCCACGTCCACCATGCAATCCACAGGCAGCTCTTCGGCCCGGCTAAGACTGGGCATTCGTCCACCATATCACATTATATTCTGTTGCATTTTGAATGAGGTAAAACAACGCGCATATGCCGGTGCTTTGCCATTTAAGAGGCAAAAGGGACTCTGAAACAATGCATTGAAACTACCTCCTAAATGTTTTAATATAACATTTGATGTCTCCTTCAAAGTTGTGTCAAGACTAATTAATAATTAGAATAATGCAATTTGTGATAAACAAAGGGATTCATAGCAGACTATTAGTATTCAATAAAGCAATTGGTTATGTCTTCCATCCTCGCCGAGCCACGAGGTCGATGCCTCTGCGAACTTGCCTGACATACTAATAGTCTAATATTATTCTGGATGTCCTCCTTCAGCCAAAGGAGGGACCTATAGATGTCAAACAATTCCCTGGGAGGCGCATGAGCCTATTTCCCCTGGTATATTTGTATATAATGCCCTAGAATTAAGTGAACGCTGCGCTCTTTCCCTTTGCCAAACTTCAGGCCTCGTGCATCGTTATTGGCAACCGACAAATTAGTAAATATTTGTTTCGCCATGAGCTGTATTAATAAGCATTAACATTCATATTGCAGGGAGCGGCTCCGAATCAATTTGACTGAGATTCCCTCCGTCTTTTAATGACACGTTTATGCAATCATGCATCAGTACTGCAGGCTGTTAACTCAATTTATAAGTAAAATAAACCTGCAGACAGGGCTGTTATCCATACATGTTTCAACTTAAACAGAGTCAATAAGACCTTCTGCTTCATGGCTCTGAGGTTGTGAAAATGCTAATAAGTGGTGCAATATGGTAGTAGATGTAGAAAGAGGTTGTTTCTATAGGACTGTGGTAGTAAGTAGTAAACCCATACTGTAATCCTACTGTAAGTCGGTAGGGTTAGTAGTGTTCACCAATATGGCATTTCTTAGCTGATACCAATATTCATAAGTAGTTCATTAGTAGTTAATAATATCACCATGTAATAATATATGGCAAACCGATGGTCTATATATATATATATATATATATATATATATATATACACAGTATATTGGTGCATCCCTAATAATACGTGTTGCTTTGTGATGTCCATCATTGATGTATATTTAATGTAGTAATAACCAACGCTACCCAGAAGGAAATGTGTGCATAGTTTAAACTAATGTTGTCCTTGTTTTTCAAAGGCTTTACACACAAGTGTTGCAATATTAACACAAGCTTAGCAGAAATAATTTCCATTGGTAATTGTGAGCCTCCCTCTGATATTACATGTCCACGTCTCTCGTTTGCAATTCATGAGTTAAAGGGGCAGTGAACCCAAGATTGTTTGTAGTTTTGGTCTTAAACGTGATGAAGGCAACGTAGTCATCGACGCCATTTTGTCACTGTTACTAAAATAAGACATTAGACACTAAAATAAGTCATTTAGAAAAAGCAGGAGTAAAATCCTGTTTTTGCCATGTGTGAACGCTCCACCTCCACCTTTCACGACGTCGAAGAGCCTTTTCGGGTTCACTTCGACGTTGCGACGCCAGCGGCGAGGTGTGTGTGTGTGTGTGGATGTGTGGAGCTCCATCTGGGTTGATTTTGATTTTGAGGGTTAAGCTTCTAGTACAACGCCGCGGTGTGTGTGGAGTGCGTCTCATATCAGGCCTACGACACGGCTCATTATAACACACACACACACACGCAACGCCGGTACTAGCCTAAAAAAAAAGTCTCAAAGTTGGAGTAGGTCGTAACCATGGGGATAACACGTCCGCCCTCCTTCCCAGAACTCTAAGCCCACAACACATTTTTTTTAAATGATAGCGTTCACATTGGCGCTGAAACAGGGGGTTCACACACTTTAAAGATAAGTGGATCCTAGAATCAAAGGAAGGGCCACCACTGTCGTCACGCTCTTGTTTTCCCTGACTTCAAAAAGGATTGTATATGAATGCGGACATTGCAAGTAATGAGCCTATGCAGATGAGAAAGATTGCTTCATCTTCTTATTATACAAATTAGCTTTTTTTTTATGACCAGCGTATGCATTATTCAATGCCCGCCATCATTTCACATTTCCTGTTGTCATCAAAGGAGGGGAGTCTTCCCTGCCACCCTAACCTCATTCAGGGGAGCAAAGAGAGAGAACACCGTGGACCTAATTACACGTGTGTGTGTGTGTGTGTTTTCGGACTACAGATAATTGTCCATAAGGAGTGACAACTTACAACCGCCTTGACTGAAGTAGCGTCTCTTCTGTTGCAAAAGTGAGGTTTCATTTCACACACACACACAAACACTCATAAATAGGATATACTTTTGATCGATTTCTACTTTATTTGGTCTGGGTTTTATTTCGCTTCAACCTAACCTAACCTGTTTTTCTCCCCCCCCACAAGCTATACGTGAACCAGGCTTCATGACTCTCACACTAGCTTGTTTCTGCATTTCAAAACACTTAGTTCTGGTCTGTCAGCCTGCCACTGCCTTGGCGGTGGCAGGGGGATATTTGCATGAACATCCACCCACAAAACCTGGCAAATGAATCTGTCAATCAAAAGAAATGTTTATGGAAGGAATTGAATGCAGAGTCCCAAGGGACCGTTCACACCTATCCCACTGTGGGCAGGTATCTCAAGGATGCAGATGGCTTTAAAAACCATTTGGTTTGGTTTTAGGTAGCAACTTAGCGAAAATAAAAATAAAAAGTAAAAGCAAGGTGATTCGATGGATTTTCCTCAGAATGACCAGCGGCGCATTAGTGGAAACGGCTATCGGCGGAGTGACCGGCAGATAAAGGCGACCAAAGGCATATTAAACCCACTCACAAGGCCGTGCGCATGCCTTGTGCCGCAGACCCCCCCCCAACACACACACACACAGAATTGCTCATATGACCGTCATCATTTCCCTTAAACATCTGTCAAGTGGAAGTAAACAACCCCTGCAAGGATTCTGCGGAGCTCAGCAGTAAAAGTGGCGTTTGCTGTGTGTAACATCCAGGATGCTGCTGCTGCCGGACAGATAATACGAGTAATCAGGAGATTTACTATTTTTTGGTTATTTTGTTTGGTAGAAATCATACGTAAAACATGTCTACCTTTTGACACGCCAGAGCCTCATTTTTTCCTTTTTTTTTTACTGTCAAAAATATTTGGACAGCACAATGAAATGTTGTATGTAGGTGATGATAGCTCATAATTACAGATACCTTCTCCTGAAAAAGTCATGAAACATTCATACAAGTAGCAGAAGGGGGGGGTTTGTCGGATCAGTGAGATGCTTAATGTCAACAGGATGTTCTGTATTATTCTGCTCCATTGGCTGTAAGTGGAAGGGCCCCACGATGTGGATTCATTCATTTGAGCGCCTGAGCGAGCCTTACACTATGCTAACTTCCTGGGATAAAAAGGGCAACCGTGTTCCCACTAGAATCTCCATGGGCCTCATATTTCACTTCCCCATCCTTACAGATATTGTCGTAATTGAAGCCATACATCAGTTTGACACCAAGTTACTAAGGAGCAACCTTGCTTCCCATTTCCTGTTTTAGCCTTTCTGGGTTACTGGTTGGTTAGTGTTAGATAAGACAACAATATGGTAGGGTCTAGTCTTCATCATCATCATTATTATTATTATTATTATTATTATTATTATTATTATTATTATTATTATTATTATTATTATTATCATCATCATCATCATCATCATCATCATTATTATTATTATTATTATCATCATTATTATAATCATCATTATCATTATTATTATATAAGAGATATATTAACCATAGGATAATACATTGAATTTAATTCTCATACTTTAATTCTTACACATGACTGAACCACTGGTCAATACACACTTGATACTGATAAGAAGAAAAGAGAGATTAGATCTTCAGATCATATCTGATCAATAGATCAATAGATCTCTTTAGATCATATCTGAATGAAGAGGTAGCTGGTAACTCTGTCAATGAAGAACATGACAAACCTTGTACACGTTTAGTTCTTGTAGTTTTGGTCGACTCTGCTCTGCTCGAGGTTGAGGCAATTCAGCGTAATCAGATCATTAAATTAACTCAATAAAACCTAAGAAAATGTTTACACACACACATAGCCAGCGTTGAGCAATCCTTCTGAAATTGATGTGCAATTTTCAGCCATTATTAGGCTATAAATTAGCAGCCTTTGTGGCGATATTGCATTTGTTTAGCATGCAAATTCACTAATATGGATTATTATTTTGGCAGCTACATTTTCAACCACATTAAACGGGACGTTGAACTCTATATCAAATGGCAGGCGTTGCGGAGGTACAAGTTGTATGCTGGGATGTATGGGGTTCTACTACGGGAAAACAAGCCAGTTGCTTTGTGTTTCTTGGGCGGGCGTCATATCCTCGCTGTCTATTACATAACACGGCGCTGAGATCCAGAAATCAACGCTTAGTCTGCAACACCCTTTGGTGCCAAATTATCAATTAATCTAGCTCCTTCTTTCATAACACCAGGCAACAGAGCCCTGGCAGTGGATGTTTTATGACTGTCTGCCACTGAGAGAAAAGTTAAATATGAATATAAAATGATCTTAGGTAATTATGCCAAAGACAACATTTAAAGTTAAATTAAAATTAAACTAGAATTCTGGAAAAGTAAGATCTGCCAACATCATCTAGTTTGATGACAACCACAGTTTGAAATGAAATGCAATGATTTGATAAGACTAGAGTGAGACTGTAGGTATTAGTATTAGTATTAGTAGACGGTATGTACTGTATAGTCCATACTACTGCTATTGCAAAGAGGTAGAGCAGACCAGAGAAATGATTTCATCTATTTATAGATGGTATTGCTTGAAATCATGGACTTTCAAAAGAAATACATGCGTGTGAAATACATGTACTTATTACTACAAGGCAAGCCACTAAATACTATCATCACAGTACAGTACAGACTCCTGTCTAACATCACAGTCAGTGGCAACAACACCTGCATATAGAGATCATGTTCAAATCTTACATGAACTAAAACGTGAACTAAAACATTATTACATTTTTTTAACTGTCTCTTTAAATTGTTCATCATTAATTCAATTTGTGAGTCACCTCAAATCAAATTGAATTTGTAATGAACTCGCTTTGGTCTGATTTGTATATGAAGCTAAATCCTAAAAGATTCATAAACTGTGGGTTATGTCGATGGACATCTAAGAAATATATGAATACATAACAATCACCATTAGCATCTGTTATTATCTGTTAGGCTAATTCATGCATATGACTTCATCTCCCAGTCGTACCATATTATATTATTATCATGTATTACTCTTTACCCACATAAATCCTTTTATAAATGTACTCCAGCTCTTTGAAGTGTGGAGCGTCCATGGTCTCCAATACAGTGAGAAGGACAATACTTTGAGAAAAATCCATATAGACAGTGACTATACTATATAAGAGTTCAGGGCAAACACTATAATTGAAGGATTCAGCTTAAAAAAAACCCTGTGCACTTGTATGTTTGTACGTCTTGGTACTTAAATAGTACTTAAATAAAACTTGTTCTATTGAGATCATTGAAAACCTGCTCTATGGATGTCCTTACTGTCAGGCTTTGCTCAGAATAAGACCCAAGATGCAGACCACAACAGGGATGCAGGATGAAATATGGTTTATTTGGGGTTACAGGCAGGTAATGGGAATGGTAAGGAGTAAGCCAAGGGGAGCCGGGGGAAAGCAGAGGTCAGCGGGAGCCGAGGCAGGCGGGGTCGCGGGAGCAAGGAGGACCGGTAGGCGTTCGGTCGTCGGGAAGGAAACGCAAGGAGAGAGGCGCGCGGGGGAACACGAAGGACAGAAACAAAACTTGAGACACGAGAAACACGTAGAATCTTCCATGAATTATGGGGAACAAGAGAAAACACAAAACTCTAAGGAGGCCGAGAGAACTTGTACCAACGAGTACGGTGGAATAATCTGGTGAAGCACGGCTGGGAAACCGGGGTAGAAATACTGTTGAATGGTGATGATGATGAGCAGCAGGTGTGTAGCGGAGGCGGGCCCGGGAGACGAGGCCACGCCCACAAACACACACACACACACACACACACACACACACACACACACATAACATAGAAAACTGAACATAGAACAGACAGGGTAGGGAAAAACACAGGGAACGGAGCTGAACCGTGACACTTACTGTACTGACAGGGATCTATTGTTGTCGCCCTTTCTTCTGATAAATGTACTTACTGTGAGTCACTTTGGATAAAAGCGTCTGCTAAATGCCCTGAATGTAAATGCAAATGTAACTATACCAAATTGGCAAATCACACGGTTTATTTATCAATCCCAAATTAACAAGCACAGTTAATGTTAAGAGCAAAAATACCCATAAAAATGCAAAAATTCCCAAAACAAAGTCTCTGCTCACTGAGTTGTCTTACTAATCCAACAAAAACAGCAAAATAAATAAAAATGTAATTAAAAATTAAAAATAACCCAAACGGATTGATTTCACCGGGTCAGGAGGAGGTGAGTTGGGCCTAACAAGGTCTGAGTCAATCCAGAGCTTAGTTGTGTTGTGAGTTAAGTCAATACAGGCCTGATTCAGATATTGGTTGATTATGAATACAATTCAACAACAAACAGCAGGAAGCAGAAGTCTGGTGCTGGAAACACAATCACTGCTTGATTCCCTGATAGCCGCCTCTCATCCAGGTCACATGACTTCTGATAGCCTCCTCTCATCCAGGTCACATGACTTCTGATAGGCGCCTCTCATCCAGGTCACATGACTTCTGATAGGCGCCTCTCATCCAGGTCACATGACTTCTGATAGCCGCCTCTCATCCAGGTCACATGACTTCTGATAGCCTCCTCTCATCCAGGTCACATGACTTCTGATAGCCTCCTCTCATCCAGGTCACATGACTTCTGATAGCCGCCTCTCATCCAGGTCACATGACTTCTGATAGCCGCCTCTCATCCAGGTCACATGACTGCTGCAGGTTATTTGAGTCAAGTGGAAACAACATGCATCTATCAATATAATCGGGTTTAGCTCACAAGGAATGTTAATGCTAAACCTTTTATTTAGATAGATAGTAGATAGATGAGCCACATTATAATGGATTCCGATAACATTAACGTGATTAATATGTAGATATGAATTGATAACAGAATGTAGTGCTATGCCACACACACACCGGTCAAATATAAACCGTTTTTAATCAGATGATCAAATGCTTCACAACATTTTTAAAAAGATAGAGGATCCAATTATGGCTTAAGTAAGGGTTAAAGAACGAAAGGGAAAAAAGCCGTATTTCCATAGGCGTTCACGTCTCACGTCCTGTGTGAGATCAACCTAATGATTGGATTAAGAAGGAGACCAAAAGGAGCCCAAAGTCAGCTGCATGGGTATCATTGTTTGAAGCCCACCTTCCCCCCCTGTTTCCTCCTCATCCTCTCATCCTCTCATCCCCAGGTCTCAGGAGGCATTTGGTCCAGATGAGTTGCTGGGTATAGATTGGGGGGACTTTATTTTCTGCTGCCTCTTTTGCTCCTCAGATTTTTCCTGTCCAAGACACTTACCGCTTCCTCCCGAACCCATGAGGCGATATGGATTTCTTTTCATACACGTCATTACAAGCGTGAGATGAAAAGAAGGCTCGGAAATGTTTCTTTTTTGGGGTTTTGTTAGATTCATTGAGGGGATTTTATATGTTGCAGAATAATTACAATAAAGGGCTTAATAAACATTTGGGTGGCACTGCAATTCTGATTGATCAATTCCTCTTCCAATATACTGTACATTTGAAAAGCAAGTCAAGTAAATATTGCACATGCTAATAAATAGCTGGTAGAGTTGGTAATGGTAAAGAGCTCTAATTGACTAATTGAGATTTCAATCCTAATGTCAATAAAAGGGTTGAAAGAGCTTCACAGGCTTAGTGTAGGCATTTAGATGTATTTCTTTGTGTATTGATACTGTACACTAGTATAATATGGAGGTCACGTTCAATGCAACACAGTTTAATGCAACAAAAGCCCCGCTGAGCAGTCATTAGCTGTAATACGCTTAATGTGTTAAAGCCGCGCTGGGTCCCATTCTGCAGCAACAAGTTCAACACCAACCCCACACTTACATCCCTGTGTGCTTTCAACATTCATATAAAGGTAAATAGCACGGTGAATAGAAATTTAAAAAAGAAACCTTGGACATTGTGAGGATATTATTCAATTCAGGATTCAAAATGACCTTGTTTATAACTTTTATCGATTCAGATCTACGGTGGATCTGTGGCGCGGAGCTGCTTGTGTTTGGTCTTTGGTTCATTCAGCAATCGCTTTGTTTCCAATAGAAACATCAATAGATCATTTGTCTGGTTGGGTGAATATTTAAAGCCTTTAATCCCTTTAAGCACGTGTGCGTGTTGTGTGTGTGTGTGTATGTAAAAGATGTATGTGTGTGTGTGTGTAAGAGATGTATGTGTGTGTGTGTAAGAGATGTATGTGTGTGTGTGTGTGTGTGTGTGTGTGTGTGTAAGAGATGTATGTGTGTGTGTGTGTGTGTGTGTAAGAGATGTATGTGTGTGTGTGTGTGTGTGTGTAAGAGATGTATGTGTGCGTGTGTGTGTGTAAGAGATGTATGTGTGCATGTGTATGTAAGAGATGTATGTGTGCGTGTGTCTGTGTGTGTGTGTAAGAGATGTATGTGTGTGTGTGTGTGTGTGTGTGTAAGAGATGTATGTGTACGTGTGTGTGTGGTGTAAGAGATGTATGTGTGTGTGTGAGTGTGATGTGTGTGTGTGTGTGTGTGTGTGTGTGTGTGTAAGAGATGTATGTGTATGTGTGTGTGTGTGTGTAAGAGATGTATGTGTGTGTGTGTGTGTGTGTGTAAGAGATGTATGTGTGCGTGTGTGTGTGTAAGAGATGTATGTGTGCATGTGTATGTAAGAGATGTATGTGTACGTGTGTGTGTGTGTAAGAGATGTATGTGTGTGTGTGTAAGTGATGTATGTGTGCGTGTGCGTATGTGTGTGTGTGTGTGTGTTAGGGGTGTGTGTGTGTGTGTGTGTGTGTAAGAGATGTATGTGTGTGCGTATGTGTGTGTGTAAGAGATGTATGTGTGCGTGTGTCTGTGTGTGTGCGTGTAAGAGATGTATGTGTGTGTGTGTGTGTAAGAGATGTATGTG
>OMKN01069311.1:0-10736 GCA_900302345.1 Melanonus zugmayeri
TAATTTGAAGTACCTCCATAAGTTCAAAGCCATGTGTCTTAATTTGAACTTAAGTGGGTCGTTTCAACCGACGCCGCCATACAGCTGCGCTTCCAGCACTGCTCAAAACATTAGCACACACTGCAGGGCCATCCATTGCCACCCATTATATTAAACATAGAACAAGACCTAAAATGTAATCTTCTGATGTGTGGATCCGAAAGCCACTGACTTCCTCCACATGCTTTTTGAAGCGTTATTCAAATAATTTTGAATAACGCTTATTCAATTTAATTCAAATAACCAATTGAAGCTGTAAGCTTTATGTTGACAGCTTAACAAAAGTGAGGTGTTGTGACATTGACTTAGTATTAGTGGTCCCTGAATTATGAACTTTTGTGAAAATAGCTGAATAGCTGTTGGTAAGTTGTACAACAAAGCTAAGAACCCTGGTCTTCAGTTTGATGTCCTCCCAATGCAAAACAAGAGAAAATAAGGAGAAAAAAGGTGGATTCAGTTCATTAGATGTGAGGGGAAAGGAAATAAACTATGGGATCCTGAATGTTTGCAGTTTTTTCACCATTAAGCTAAGTATTAAGTTGTGGAGGTGAGAGGGCGTGGCTTGGGAGGCGGGGCACGCGGTTTCCATGGTGAGAGACGAGACTCTCAGCCTTAGACCAAGTGATTAGGATTGATGGTCAGTGGGTACGCCCTGACGCAGTTGTCACGTTCCCGCACTTTGTTATCGTCAGGCACAGGTTATATAGGATAAGTCGTGACACACAGTCAGGGGAAGAGGTGAGCCTGTTACTTGTTCCTAAAAGTTGTCGGGAAATGGTTTTCCAGGTGGCTTATCATAGCCCAATGGCTGGTCACCTAGGCTGTGATAAGACACGTGAGTGGCTCATGGCCCGTTTCTATTGGCCGGGCATTTATGCGAATGTACGGCAGTGGTGTTGAGTGACCACTTGTGATCGGGTCTCACTTCCCTGGGCGATATGCAAATAAACACCTACATAATTTCCTTTTTACCCGACCAAAGACAAAATGCATTGTTGTAGAAGAAGAAATCAAAACAAATACTGGTTGGTAATTTAATAAACATTAATAGAACAGGTAGCAATCTTTTTTCTCCTTATCTGGCGATCCGTCATCTACAATAGCGCCTGTGTGTTTTCTCTTCGGGTGAATAGTGCTAGTCGCTGTGCATTTCCATCAAAACTTTGCACAATGTTCAAACCACCTTATTTGTACTCTCATACTATGGAAGTTGTGTGTTTTTTGCTTTTAGGCTACATTTAAGCTCTGCCGTAACCAAGTCGGACTCGATGAGTGGATCTGAAAGCCACTGACGTTCATGCAGCAATCCTATGTGATATTGTAGTTTTGCTTTTTGCGTTAGGCTATTAAAAAACACATTTGTTTTAACGAATTGAACTGCTTCAGAAATGAAAAGGAAAAAATGATCAGTTGATAAAAACGCTATTCTGCAGCAGGGGTCTCCGCCGATTCAGACAGGGAAAGATACAAATTTCCTTTCCTTATTTTTTTAACTAGGGTGTTACCGGTAACCGCAGTGTGATGACTGCAAAATGGACATCAGTCGAGTAGGTGGTCCTTCAATGTGGCCCAGGACACATTTGCGTACACACTGCCCAGACCACCTCCGAGTGTGGTCTGAGCGATCGGATCTAAATGCATCCTCAGTGCATCTTGGGTGCATTCAAACCTGTACTTAGAGCTATCCACTTGTGATCGGGTCACCGAAGATGCATGTTAATGCCAGGTGTGAACAGGGCCTTGAGACATGTGCTGTTTGTGTCATGTGGATTGACCTTTGCTGCTACCTATTGCACTGCACCATAGGTGATGTTTATTTTCCAAAACTGCCGTCACAGCATTTGCTGCCGTATTGATACAGTAGCATCTGCATTGATGCGTGCATCAGCAAGGAGTACGTCACGATATATTGCCATATCAATTTTTGGAGCACAGCCCTATCGGACACTGGCACATTTCATATAGCCTACTACAACATCGATCATTATAGAGCTCACAAACAACAGACGTACTAGCTGAAACTCTTTTTGAATTTCAATGGATTTCAATGTTCAAATTTGAGCTGAAACAGGGGGTTCACTTACAATTCAAGCACTTACACTTTAAGCACTTACAAGATGTGTGGGTAGGTGTGTGCATGTGCGTGTGTGTTAAAGACATGCATAACTGAGCTCACGAGCATAGCTAAGCTCAATTTAGGTTGCATTTATTGGAAATGTTTTTGATCCTTAGAATAGTGTGATTTTAATTGCTACACACTTTTTTACGCACACTACTTTATCTCTGACAAGCCATGGCATCCAAGGGGCATTGTATTTAGTAGGCGTGCTGTGTGTAGGTGAAAATGTGCACACTAGTGTTATATGTGTACGCGCATGTGAGTGTGTGTATGGTTCTGGCATGCCTCACTTACCATCTGCAAGCCCCAGGGAGCCTGGCCTGAAGTCTATCCGCACATGCACACACACACACACACACACACACACACACATAGTAGGTTAACCATTGCTCTCTGGCAGAAAAGTCTAGCACCACGTGAAGCCAACATGGATAACGCGTTTTGTTCATGACTCTGACATGAATGCTGATGGAATTCTGTTCAAGTGCTCAAAGTACAGCCCGGAAAACAAAAACATGTGGAAAGCTGTTCAGTCAAAAAACCTGCAGCCGCAAACTTTGGAGTCAGCGAGCCATTTCCAAGTAATGTGTTTAACATGTATAGGAATATGACTCCCAAGATCATGGCTCTCAAATCATGTTTCATGCACTCGTTTTTTACCTATCTTTGCAAAAATGATAAAGTTGGGACATCAATGTCCGTATAATATAAAATACAAACAAGATAATCAATTTGGTGGGTCTAGCCCCTCAGGAAGTGCAATCCCTCACTGAGAGGTCATCTAGCCCTACAGGAAGTGATGCAATTAGTAGGTGACCTAGGGGTCAAGGACACTTGGGAGTGAGCTAGAGACTCTTTTATATGAAAGAGGGCCTCAAGGACATAGAAGATTATCAATTTGGAGGTTCTAGCCCTACAGGAAGTGATGCAATTTGTAGTTGAACTCTAACCCTAACCCCCTGGGGTCTCTTTTATATGAAAGAGGGCCTCAAGCACATATAAGATTATCACTTTGGGGGCTCTAGCCCTACAGGAAGTGACTCACAAAGCATCATCAAATGCTCAATTGAAACGCATTGGAAATAAAAGGCATTCATAAATTCATCTAAATTCATAGGAAAGAGATAGGAACTTGGCCATTAGACCAAGATCAACCAGAGGGCGCCTTGGGATCGCTCTGTGAAAATCTTGAGTCTCTCGGTGAAAAGGCTGCTTTTTCTTCTGCAAGAGCTAGAAGTCCAAATCTTTGTGTCATTCCTGGGACCCAGGGGAACATATGTACGATTTTGGCATCTTTAGCCGTGGGCATAAAACAGTTTCAAGTTCCCCATTTCTGGTGTGATGGAGATAGAAACTCGTGCCTTTAGGCGTGTAAACATAGCTGGCATGTGGACAAGTTTTTCAAGTTTGGGGTCAAAAGGGACCTCCCCTTACAAGATTAAAAAAGGGAATGTGCATTTTGCTCATAACTTTTTTGTAAATGAGATAGAGGTTTAATTCTCAGATATGCGGGTTGGATCGGTGGGGTGTAGGTCTGGGAAGAATTTCAGCTCAAAATCTTAGAAGCGGGATGCGGGTTGAGACATCATGAGATGGAGCATTTGATGACGCTTTGTGTGACAAAATTGATAATCTTATTTGTCATTGAGGCCCTCTTTCATATAAAAGAGACCCCCGGTCTCTAGCTATAACTTAGGAATGAGCGGGCTAATGAGTTAGGGTTAGAGGACAACTACAAATTGCATCACTTCCTGTGGGGCTAGAACATCCAAATTGATCATTTTATTAGACCTTAATGCCCTGATTCATATAAAAGAGACCAGAAGTCTTTATCTTACTCCCAAGACATTCTAGGCCCCCATAAATGGTGTTTTTTTGTATCTTCTGATTACCTCTCAGTGAGGGATTGCATCACTTCCTGTAGGGCTAGACCCACCAAACGGATAGTCTTGTCCTTGTCCTTGAGGCCCTCTTTCATATGAAACAGATACCAGGTCTCTAGCTCACTCCCAAGTATCCTTGACCCCTAGGTCACCTGCTAATTACATCACTTCCTGTTGGGCGACGACCCGCGTGTTGATCATTTTAGTAGTCTTAAATGCCCTCTTTCATACAAAACAGACCCCAGGTCTCTAGCTTTTCGTCTGCCTTTTACTTTATTGATTGCATTTATGCATAAAAAACCTTAAAATCGGTATTAATTTGTCATGATTATCTTGTTAAAGATAATGTATATATAAAAACTATAACCTTTCGGGTTCCCCCACAAAAACAGGTTGGAGGAAAATCAAAAGAAGAAGTCATCCCTGGGGCTCAATGAACATCATCAAACAGTTACATAAAATAACACATAATGCAAAGACAATTATTCAAAACAACATGCAAGCTAAGTGGTTTCAGCGATAGCAGCATCCATAGCAACCACCATAGCAACGATAGAAAACATTGCATTAACTAACAAACTAAACATCATATATATTCACTGAACAAAGATTATGAAAATAAAATGCACATTTCTCTCTAGAAATGTTATCAAAATGCATTTTAATGAAATTCATTTTGAGTGGAAAATATTGCATTTTCCACTGAGAATAAAAGGAATGTCAGCCATTTTGTTTTTGCAGACAGAGATTTGGCAGTCACGTGACATGGACGCAGGGCCGCTAGCGCCATCATTCGGGTATTCGCCAATTGTATTGCTAGTGTCTTCGGCGAAGCAGTAAGGGCGCTGGACCAGCGAAACGCTCATATGTTCTGTTCTGAGGCAGACTGACAAACAACCTGTTCTGTCGTTTAGGTTGGAGGGCTTGTTGTTTCGCTGGGCAAATACCACAAGGCATGGCTTCCTGCAGATGTGGAAGAAGTTGTTGCTGCAAGGTAATTGATGCACATTTCCAGACTCTCCGCTCTCCCTTTGATGGCTTGGACCGGAGATAAACACCCAAACATCAAACAGCAAAACACACAACTCACTCATACGTCCACAGAAGATGCACAGATCTCCAGGAACACACAGACACAGTATTTGTGAGAAGGAACAACAAAGGGCTACAATACAAGCTGTGTCCCCTGAGTCCTGGGTGAGATCAGAGCAGATAGTCAGACGGAGAAGACGGAGGGAGCCCAGATGGAAGTCACACAACAAGGATTCATCCTGTCCCTCAGAGTCCCTCTTCCATTGGCAGCCAACCAGGCAGAGTACTGTAGAGCGAGGGGGAGGTATAAGAAGATAACAGAGGCATTGAAAACTATTTAACCTGGCCTGCTTTGATAGTACATGCTGTGTCTGTAACCTACTTTCAAATACAATGCCGGGGGAGTTTCTAGGCCAGATGGGTGTGTTGACTTACCAGAGTTACGTCAACTGTATGCTATAGTTACTGTTATTACGTAATAAACCAAGCGACTATACATGCACACGCGCACACACACACACATATGCAATAGTTAACCATTACACCACACAAAGTATTTAAAGCACACCTACATGGACACACATGCACGCACACACACAAACATGCATGCACACGCACATACACACACACAGTCATAAACATGAGTGTATGTGCACAAGCAGACACACACACACACACACACATAAAAAAGCACAAAAGACATACATTGACCGCCCAACCCCGGATAAGCTCTCCAGCTGCTAATATCAGCCACACACAGTGATGGATGTGTGTTTACTTTTCATTGGTTTCACTCCAGTGTGTCGGAGTGTACAGTGTCCCACTGGTTATCAGGCCCAGCAGCAGGGCATTGCTCAGTGGGACAGAGCTGACAGCACGCTGGCCTCTCCTCCCCCTCTGTTTATTTTGTATGGCAATGCACGCAGCGCTGGAGGGAGCAAAGTCAGATGTAGAGAGAGAGAGAGAGAGAGAGAGAGAGTGTCGATGGAGAGTGAAGGAAAAAACACAAAGGCAAATAGTTAGGGAAGCTCCTATTTCACTTTTGTACACCATTTAATACGTGCACTGTCTGTGCCTTGACCTCAGCAGCGATGGATCATCTTCCGGCACTCCTTAAAAGTACACCCTGCCCCCTGTGTGTAGCTGCAGGGAGACGTGTGCAGTGGGAAGGTGTGGCGGATCTTAGCGGGAGCGCTTAGCTGAACGCATGCTAATGAACTGATGCTGATTGGTGATTAGCTACACATGGTGGTAGGATGTGCCTGTTAGTCAGCTCTCAAAGGCACACGACACAAGAGTCCCACGGATGCCCCAAGGGTCGACCCTCTCCAGTGGCATGTCCAGATTAATTTAGAGGGGCTGGCCCAGGAGTGGCTCAGAATAGACCGTTTCACAGAGGCGTCATCGTAGGACAAACACAGTGTCGCTCTGTGAAAAGGGTCTAAAACAGTAACTTTGCAGAAAGGTGAATGAATAGTTAATCAGTGCACAAACCACAAATGTATACAATAAAAAAGATTGTGTAGTTAAAACCATTTTCTGTTAGATTTTAATTGACAATTGACAGATTGTCAATTAAGATTTTAATTGACCAATTTTAATTGACAATTAACATTTTTAATTGGGGTGACACTCGCGGTGACCAATCACATTTTGAGGGGGGGCTCTTTCCTGGACACGCCCCGACCCTTTCCATTGAGTAATACTCTGGCCTTTTTACTATCTATATTATCTATCACATCCATGCTGATCTATCCCTATTTTAGGACCCCTGCCTCTCATTCACATGGTCCCACAGTTCCTTTTCCACTTAGTAATGTTTTGGCTCGCAACAACATGGCAGAAAGACTGAACTAGAAAGGAAGTAGGGCGCAGATTTAACCCAGCTGCCTAGCCAGGCATTCCTTATTCCTTTGGCTCTTAATGCTGGCTCTCATGAAATATGAATAGCTAGGCGTGGAGGGAAGTTACTTAAGGTGCCCTTTTAAAAAAAAATGTAGACCATAGCTTTCAGATGTGCCTGTGTGTCCAGGTCCCTTCATGACCATTCATACAGCTGTATGTGCACGCCAGTACATGTTTTATGTGTGTGTTTTAGCTATCGATTCTATTGTGTGTGTGTGTGTGTGTGTGCCCACGTGTGTGCATGCGTGTATTGTGTCTGCATGTATGCATGTGTTTGCGTGTGCACCCGTGTGTCTGTATGCTAACACTGCTTGGAGTGCAGATAATGGATGCCTCCTCTAAATGGGATGAGGAGAAAGGCGATCTCCCTGCTGACCTGGTGGACAACTCTTCTCTAAGCCCAGATGCTGGCGGTGGATGTGGGTTTCTAGGTTTCCGGGCTACGTCGCCTGTCCCCAGAGGGCCAAGACAATGTGAGGTCACTGCATCCACTTCTCATGGGAAGGATAACCACAGTCCACAAATCATCACCTAATCATGTTACTTCATACAAGGGAATCTGCATATTGTGATATTGCAGTAAAACTGCATCATGTTTTATTGATGGAACTACATCTGTGTATTATTGTACATTTCTGTATTACGGTTACTAACTGAGTTAGCTATAACATATCTCCTTACATGGGGGGTAAAAACTCTTCCTTTCATATTTAAGACTCATCTGCTCCAATTTTAACTTTTCTATGTGGGCCATCAAGAACCAGACTCACTTATAATGTGAGTTTTATAATGTGAAGCTAATATCAGAACAATACAATAGCCAACAGAAGCACTTCCGTATGATGGTGAATTACTTTAAAGTGTTGTAGTAATAATCACTAACAGTATTAATGTATTTTTAACTTACAAACATTCATTGTGATTGTATAATGTGTGAAACAACGTTACAATGTGAGTGGAATGTGGTATTTTTAGCTGTGCTCTTATCTTCGGGCTGTGTTGGAAATAATCCGATCCCCCATAATGTTTTATAACAATTAAGAGTAATAGACATAGACCAACAATAGAACATCTAGTATAAGTAAAATATAATACAATGCTATGGTGGTGATAATTATGATTTGCAATATGCAACAGGGGGGCTCATCCCTAAACATAGCAGATCCTTCTGTTCTAGTGGAGTGAGCCCTGATCGTAGTTTGACCCCCAGAAATGATTACATAGGCGTCTTACTCAGGGAGACAAATGATTACATTGGGAGACAGAGAGGAGGTAGGGAGTGACGTGGTCCCCTGTTGCGATGGCGCTGTGTCAGGGCAGGAAGCAGACAGTGGGCTGGAAGCAGACAGTGGGCTGACTCGGGGCAGAGCAAGTGGACAGATGGATAAGGATACAGAAAAGCTATGTAAGGATTTTTTCATTACAGTCGGTAGACTGTAGATGCTGAGCAAAGCGTCTGTCCCCGAAAGGAGGCGGGGGCAGCAACTGTCTAAAGGTGTGAAGAAACTTAAAATGTATTTGTCCTGGGTGTGATAAGAACTTTATATAAACACTCAGTAGGAGTCAGGCAGACCCTTCATGAAGGGACTCCAGGGTGTGCATGTAGATTGCTCTCTGTAATAAATACTATTGGACTTTATTCATTCTCCGAGTCCTACCTTATATCCTAGTTTAATTTAGACCCTAATCAATGCTAAGAAAAATAACACGTCTTAAGACGCGTTTGACTGCAAAACACCGGAGATTGCCATGTTGCTGTAGTTTAGCTTGCTACATTTATCTGGGGGGTCGCTTCAGTGTAGTGAAGCTTCATTTAATGGAGTAACTGGTAGCTTAGCTCACTACACTTACTAGCTTGTCCAACACTGATAATATCAGACCTATACCTTAGAAGCTAATATCAGATCTCTGAGGAATATGCTGTCACCTAACTGGAAATCCAGCTTCTCTGTCAACATTTTTTTATTTAATTGTATTTATTTATTTTATTTTATTTTATTTTGTGTCTCCCACATGTAAAGTGCCTTGGGTCTTGATGAAAGGCGGTATAAAAATTCAATGTATTATTATTATTTTTATTATTAACAATTGAAGAATTAAATTAAAATTATTGT
This sequence comes from Melanonus zugmayeri, assembly GCA_900302345.1. Classification (NCBI taxonomy): domain Eukaryota; kingdom Metazoa; phylum Chordata; class Actinopteri; order Gadiformes; family Melanonidae; genus Melanonus; species Melanonus zugmayeri. Next base: position 9,093 of record OMKN01069311.1, read on the forward strand.
CATATTTACACAGTTAAACAGTTTATGACTCATCTACTCACTCTGCTACTCACTCACTTTATCTGTCTTTCTGTTGGACTTTGAAGTGTCTTTCTGCAAGTCTAGACTGTGGCACACATACACACATACACACACACACACACACATATATGCATGCACACACACACAATTTTACTCAAATTATCCCCTCCCTCGCATGCATGCGCGTCAGTGTGCGTGCACACACACACACACAATTTCATAAAAATGATCACTTCCTTTCAAACACAATCAAAATCAAAATGCAATCAAAATAAGCACCATCTTCTATTTCAACCTGACTGAACATCTTTCTCTTTTTTTGTCTCCATCTGACTCTCTGTATGTCTCTCACCCTCTTTTTCTCTACTTGCCAAGTGGCTCTGCTGTGGCTACATGTCTGTAAGTGATACACACTGATTTAGCTGATGCACATTTTACTGTAATGTGCATCTGATGTGTAAGTATGTATATGTTTATGATTAGAGAGGTTTTTGTCATGTTGGATATATTGTGAGATGCTACAAGCTAACACAGATGCCGTGGAGAGCATAGGGATGATACAAGCTACAAGAATAACTTTCAAGCCATCCAATATACAGTATGTGTGTCTCATGCTTGTCCAGTAGTTCATTGACTCTTTGGGACACTTTGGACGGCACATGTTTAAGCAAAATATTTGACATGTTTTAAATTTGTATCCAAACATGTCACTATGAGCAATGAAGTACTATGCTAGAACTATTCGCTAAAATAGTGTGATGAATAAATCACGGAAAAGTTTTTATTTTATTTTTTAAATTACATTTTCTGCAAAGCGTTTGTATCACATTTAGATGCGTAATGCAATACCTCTATTTGTCAGTTGCACATTAATGTGCTGTATTGTGGAATCAGCCGTCACCACTGGAGGCATGTATGACATTTGCTTCTCTGTCAGGTCAATGAAATAATGACCATGGCATGATTAAATAAAGGGTTTGAAATGCCTTTCGCGATGCTAAAGTGACTCGAATCGCTGCTGACATTTATGGTAATGCTGCAATTGCTTCCATTTCAGTTATTTCGCAAATTATCGTTGTAACTTTTTTTCATGGCGAATCGTCATAGTGTTTAGTTACTGTTATAATTAACTTTGAAGTTGTTTTGCAAATAAACATTAAGATAAATCAGTAAATGGCGGTTGGGTGCCAACGCTGTCTAATTTTCCAGTGCACAGCGTTGCCTTGGGATGAACATGTCGGACACATTCTCCAGATGGCTAATGCCATCATCAGTGTCATAGTAAATGATCAGGCCTTCCTAAGCAGCGACAGCTCACTCTCATCTTTACAGATGGGAAACATCCCTCATTTGTGAACACTAGCAGACCTACGCATACCCTAATTACATTAGATGGTTGATGGCAAATGCTCTTTTTCCCAGAAAAATACACACACACACACACCCAGTAGCTAAATAGCGGTTTGGTGTTTTTGTAAACCTGGTCAATGGGTGAAATTTCAATAGAAGCATCATTAACCTACAGCTAACATCATAGGCCATTGTTTTGCCAGACACATATATGCAGTGTGCCAGAAATATGGATGGCCAGCTCACACTCATTTAACACAAGGAGCCACTAGC
>OMKN01069322.1:0-13418 GCA_900302345.1 Melanonus zugmayeri
AGCAACATACGTGTGTGTGTGTGTGTGTGTACACTGAGAATGGTAAGCAGGGGAGGCATGTGACTGATGAACAGTGAATGAACAATTTAGAGGAGCAGCCTCAGTGACTACAGCAGCAGGAAGTAGATGTATAAAAGCCACTTAAGACAATGATCGCAGGCCGACTAACGTTTTGCACAAATGAGCCGGGGGAGGTGGCGGGAGAGAAAGGAGTCGGTGCGAAGAAGAACCTATGGAAAGAAACTAAACCACAGGGAACAGGAAATTACAGCAATCAAAAAAAGGCTGGAATTACCGTAGCGTAGACATAGCATGAACCTCCTGCAAAGAAATGTAATAATTTTCCCGTAAAAAAAAATAAATAAATAGGCAGGGCCTTTGCTTTATAAAAATGGGGATCAAAGTGTCCGAGCAGACTGAAGAGATGGCGTGGGGTGGAGTGGCCCGGCAGTAGCTGGGCCATTTGTCCAAACGACTTCCTTCCCCATAGACACAGGCGTGCTCACAGGCCGATGAGGAGTCCTGTGCCGCCTCAATGTCTCTATTTACACAGGGGCAAAACGTGCCTACCACCTCGTCGAGGTAGAAGCCAGGGCCCAGTTCAAAGCCACGTCTGGCCTATTTACATTGGAAAAGGGTCGTTGGGGTTGCGGTGTGCGTGTGTGTGTCAAGAGTTCATTTCACATTCACCGGTTCTGCAAACGAACCGTTATTGAGACTTTACAGCGATACACTGAATGAATGATACGGCGTGGTTTATTTTTGTACTAAACTCACGAGTTTTCTGGTGGCGAACTAGGGCAAACCGAGTGATATGGGATTACTTAAAACGTCCAACGCAAACTTTGCCGTGTGTTTGTGATGTATTATTTGATATCCGACTCGTGGCATCTGGTAGGCCCCCTCACCGAGCGTCTCCCAGGTGAACCTGAGGGACTGCGGAACATTGGCAGACAGTGGACTCGGCCGCTACCGCGCTCGCTCGCATCTGCGTCACGCCCTCATAAGAATGCAACAGCACTCTCACCCTCTCCTTCCATCACAGCGGCGGCACATTGAAGCGATTATAAAAAGAGTATAACAACGAGAACCACTATAAAAAGTCAGAGACAATTCGAGCCATTCATACAAACGCATGGTCGGGTCTGTTCACCATTTTGGTCACCGTAGTGGCCGTGCATTGATTTTGTAGACTATTAAGAACGTCTGCTTGCAGATAGGATGTTTGTGTTTGCGGCTTCCATGCTCCCCTTCAGTCAGCAACACAGTAGTTATGCTGTCATTTAGTTCAACTGAGTTAGTTCAACTGGAAATGCAACGGGCCTCTTCTGGGGCAAAATGTTCTGCCTAGCAACTCTACAGAAGCAGGCAATCAAAAAGAAACACGCGTTGAAATTAAGTCGCCTACAGTCTTGTCTCCTAGCTTGTTAATTATCCATCTTATGACGTCACTAGTATTAGGCAGACGACCATTTTGCAATAGGAAGTACAGGAAAATAAAATGTTTTGTTACCCTCAACATCCTCTCCATTCTTTCACAACTACTACTAGTGCATTGAGAAGTTTAAAACCCGTCGGATTTTAATATATTCTTGCGATGGGGTTGGTGACGTGTGCTGCCACTGGTTGAAACCCCAACCAGGTCTATGCAAGCCCATGGGCTCATATTGGGATTTGAGCCTTGTTGAAATATTCAACAGTGACCATGGATCAATTTCCCTGTACCTGCAGGTAAGGCCAAACTTGTCAGCTCGAGTTTCCCCCGGAGCCTGAGTTTTTACAATTGAGGCCCATCGTTCAAACAAGGCCGTCTGAGAATCTGTCATCGAGTTCCTAACTACCGAGTGTTTGCCCGTGCCAGTGGAATCATTTTTAAATTGTCATTTGTGAAGAAAAGCGGACCGGTACAATCCACCTTCTCTCGCCATCCCCGCTGCGTCACGACGCTGTGGGATTATGCCCTACTGCCATACAAATGTCATTCAAAAAATAAAAGGGGGGGGGGGGAAGACAATGGCGGCAGTGTTGAGGTCTGAAATGAATAGTGGATGAGCCGGGTTGCCAGGAAGGCTGGGAGCTAACCTGTTATTCCATTTGAAATCCAGTGTACAGAGAAATCCACATCTCTGCCAAAACCACAGGGCGAAAGGTCCAGTATGTGCACTTTCTGTTGAGAGAAAATAGAAAAAGATAAGGGAAAAAAAATAAATGAATGTATAGGTCTGTCTTGGTCAATGGTCCAATAAAAATGGCAACATGAGAGTTAATATGGAAATGTCTATGCCACCATAATGAGCTGTGCAAAGCAATCATGTCAGAGATGAAGACCTCCAACATAATTATTCAATATGAATTAATTTCACCACTCAAATAAAACCTTGGTTGGTCCAGTCTAACTGTAGGTCAAATCACGAGAAGTGTAGTCAATAGAAAATAGAATTGTAAAATATAAAGGCGTTTATAAAAAACTGATAGTTTTATAAACCACCGAATTGCAACACAGATTTTGGTGCCTCATTTCGGTGCCCGAGCTGCCAATTGAAATGTCCGCCGTCCGGTACTCAGAATCTAGCCCCGCACCTCCCTAACGTGATGTCTGGAGCGCCGCTTGTATTCCTCTGTATGACGCGTCTTCTGAGGTCGTTTTCATGAATTCGGAAGATCTGCTCCGGTTCGGAGGTGAAGTTGCTACTTTGTTGCAAACACGTCACGCTGTTGAACACTTCCTTGTTGCGGAGAATAATAATGGAGCAACAACAACTTTGTGTGGTCTTGGTTTTTTCAATTACAAATAACAGAAGAAAGCAAACAGTATTGCATAACATGATTGCACCATGTCTGACCGTGACTCATTTAAAATCAGGAAGAGTTCACGTAGGCCTATACCTTGGGTTGGATCACGTTCACACCTAAAGCGAATCGAACCGGAGTTCACTTGGAAGCGGGCCGAGACCCCCGTTTTGAAGCGGACCAGATCGGCCGTTTGGTCCGTGCCAGAGTTCGTTTGAGTGTTTACAGCCCAAACGAACAGGACTATCGGGGGAAACACTCCAGGGTTCGATTAAAACAGACCAAACCCCTCGGGTGTGAAAGCACCCTAACTTTTGGTTGAGAGCCAAACGGCAGCGGTGCTCTCAATGTCACATTATGGTCGATTATCCAATCAGATAAAAGAGGCGGGTCATAAAAGGTTTTCACTATCGATGACACCAGGTTCCTACAAACTCAGTTATCACGTGACATGTGAAAAGCATATTAAGAGTAATGATGGACAGGTTTAGTTAATCATTTTTGTTTAATAAACAGAATAACTAGAATGTCACAATAAGCATTAGTTAAACAGGTAGGTAGGCCATCAGTAATGGCTACGGCTCCCCATTTGGACTGGTAGGTCTCGGCAGACTGGCAATTTTAAAAGTAGATCTTGGTTCAAAAAAGGTTGTGAACATGAACAAGACAAGTGGAGGCTTGCACTGTTTGTGATTTGATGACCAAAATGACCTGTTGCTAGGAGCCATTGCTGCAACAATTAATATGATGATGACACACCCTCCTCTTACATAGCATACAATCACAGGAGGCTCTTGGATTATGCAAGGATGATATAATGTTGTATCATTTCTTTCCTTTGAAAGTGCTTTAACTTCATTTTTGAGAAAGAAAATGTGTATTCTTTCCAACCAAAGATTTCCGAGGTAAATACTACATTATCCAGTACGCATTTTTGTCTGTTACCTAGGCAACGGTAAACAAACGTCTAGGACGAGAGCATTTTTTATGGCTGTGGCTTTTTGACACACCCATACAAATACTAGATAGATGGGGACTAGAACGGGGACTTTATTAATCCCCAAGGGAGAATCTGGTCGTTACAGCAGCTGTAAGGACATACTCCAGGCAGGGTTCAAGTGCAGACAATAGTGTTTGTTCACAGCTTGGCAGAAATACGAACATTAGAAACAACAGATGAAACCGTGAGAAATGAGACGTAGCTCGACATGGTGAAACAATACTGCCTAAGGTGAACTAAAACAGGTATTTGAAGGGAATCATTACTGATTAATGAACTAGTAATGAGGTACAGAGAGTGAGTAGTAGGCTGGGGATATCTCTGCAACAAAAAGGCATAGACTTTTACAGCAGCAGAACAAAATAAAATTGAAATGGATCAATGTAAAAAACAATATTCCAGTCTCTTCAGACACTTTCGTTGTATATGTGCATTAATAATAAGGTATGTGTAGTACTAATATATGATATATTAAGTACAGTAGTAGTCTGTAGGATACATATCTGAATGAATGTCTTGCAAGGGGCTGCTTAATAAGAAAGTCACCACACGGCCAATTGAAACAAAGCTTTCCCATGCATGGGTAGTGGAGCTAGAGGGCTTCATCCACCTGCTGTGTATCCAGATGTTGACTACAAGAACTTGGTGCCACGCCCGAGACGTCAACAACACTGATCGTCATGACTCACCAGGCACTCACTTGTCACAGGGCCTCAACTTCAATACAGTTCAAAATCAGTAGCAGGGGGGAATGTGGTTTGGCTGCTTGGTGTCAAGTCAAAACTCAGTGAGCAGAGGGCTGGGCTAACTCAGCTTGAGTTCAATATAAATCATAGCCATCTAGAAGCCCAAGAATGAGGGATTGCACATTGTCGGCAAATCTCCAATGATTGCTAAAGGTTATAGAATATTTGGAATTGTTTCAAGTAAGTACAATAAACTATTGTATAGCATATACAAGTTTGCTTTACAGTATATACAGCGTTTCCCCCTACATGCATCTAGCAGTGGTGCAGCGCCACCGCTGGATTACTAGCGCCACTGCAAACAGCCGTGCCAACAATTAAGAATTAGAAATGATGTTGGGCACCCCAAATGGTATTCATTTTATTTAAAGACATATCATAGGTTCCCCCTACTGCACCCCTCAATTGTTACATTGACATTGTCGTAGTCACTGGAGAAATATTGTGGAAAAATACAGCAAAAGTGTTATTTTATAGAAGAATAAATTACGCATGATGATACTGTAGATGGTATTAGCTCATGAATGTCTGGACTAAATGTAGGAAGCATAAAGAGAAAAAGTGACTTAATAGAAAGTAGCCTACATATTTGATTATGTAGAACAGAAGCAACAGTATTATGAAACGCAGATGATGGGGCGGCTACAAATTGCACACTGAAAATTGTATTTGAGCCAACATTAATGCCAAACAAATGTGCGCTTGCATGCTATAACTTGTTATGTTATATTGGTATACCATTGTACGAGACCATTTGTTGGAATGCACCAGAGCACTATAGGAATCAGTGATCACACTATGCACATCAGTACTGTGCACATCAGCACCGTGCACATCAGCAAACGCACATCAGCACCGTGCACACCAACATAATGCACCTCACACACACCTCAGCACTGCTGCTGGAAGAAAAAAATAATCATCATAGGGGACACACCGATATAGCAAAATTAGAATAGCATTTTGTTAAGGTGAATTATTCCTTAAAAAAAAAACAGAACTAGAGCACTACCATCCCCCTTTGCCAATAAGAAAGAAAAACAATCCAGTACACATGATGGATAGACAAATGTGACAAGCCAAACCAATGATCAATCATTTAAATAATTTTCAATGTTTGGAACACCCGATGTCACCATGGTAGCGTAGCCTACAGCTGACAATGTGTTTTAATTTGTACGCTTCGGGGCTCTTTCAGAGCTGTGTTAATAAGCGAGCGCCTGAACCCGTATGGATAAAAATAAATCAAACCCCGATATGACCGTAACAGCTATTTATATTGTTCTCATGCAAGCCTTGGGATTGATATTGTTCTCACGTGAGCCTTGGGAATTACAGCCATTTAGTGTAGAGATATGACATTTCCCAGGCTGTGTGCATGTTAGTGTGTGCGCATATGTGCGTGTGTATGTGCAGGGTACACACACAAGTGTGCCCTTGCCTCAGGCCAATGGCGTCATGACTGATTGGAGGAGAGGGTCACCTTAACTAAATCACCATGCCCAAGGGGAAGTGTACACACACACACACTTGATTCAGCCCCCTGATAGTACCGTCTGTCACATGTCACACTAACAACCAGCCAGCTCCACCGTCAGCCCCACTGCTTAGCACCTGGTTCATGAAACTCTGCCCCATGCCGTGCCACCCATGACTGATGAAGCCAATAACCAAAGAGCCCTCATCAAATCAAACCACAGCTGAGATATAAGCCCATTGTGTGTGTGCACAAAATCTCAAAAACGCAAACAAATCACACAATCAAAATACTGCTGAATTTCAATGGCAGCATTGTACTGTAAATCAACTTTTGCTTCGGTGCTGGTAGTGAAGCATCTTGGTGCCTCACTGCTCGTTTTATAGCCGATAGCCGTTTGGTGCTTTTGTGTGGGTTTTATGAAGGAATAATAAAAGAGGGAATTAATAATAACGGAATTGGAAAAGAGACATGCAGATTTAGAATATGCGCTTGAAAAATGTAAAATGCCGGTAACCGGCGCTGCACTGGCTCGTGTTCGACCAATCAACGTACACTTGCAGTATGTCTGGACCAATCACCATACACCTACATTACTCAATGTCGCACCATATTCATAAACAATCCAGACATGGATTGTAAATTCAGTTTAACCATTTATTCCACACACATGTTATCCAAAGCTTAGTTACCACAGCGCTGCTTCCCGGTAGAGGACCCGAGAACAGCGTAGCCGTCCTTTTCTCTTCCTGCACATATGGATACGTGCAGAGTATATCACAGGCGAATTACATTAGATTATGTATTGGGTGTGTATTATCCATACATAGTCGATGGTATTATTTGTTTCTGCTTTCCTTAGTGCACAAGATGGCCTGACTCATTCTAACAGTAGGCCTAATCCCACTGATTCCTTCTCCTTTTGTTGTAAACACTTTGTTAATTTATTTCACGTTCCTTTAGTCTTTATGTCCAAACTTGACACGTCAGAAAAGATGTGGCTCCACTGTTAACTAATCCCAAACTCCGTAGTGCTCTGTGTTTACATGCCATCGCATCTTTTCATAAAAAAGGCAAATGCATTTCCATCTTCTCAACAAATTAACAATAACTTGCATATGCAGCGCGTATATCACGTGAACAATAAGAACCCTTATATAATCGGCACTGATATCGAATCGGTAGTCGTATCGGCCCAGTCGAGGATGTGTGCACTCAGAATAGGTAATGAAAAAGTGGTATCGGTGCAACCCTAACAACCATAAGAGACTTGTGACCAAAGACTTGAGACTTGGACATGCCCCTCACAGAGTTGGACTGAAAACACCTTTCTAGCTGTATTGTCATCAGCACAGTGCACTGGGAGAGGCGCTGTCAAAATTGCCAAAGGACGAAAAGAGCTGCAATTTGCCAGTTGAAGGCACGGTACACATGCATGCGTGTGCACATGATCAGGATGGTACCTCCCTTTTCCTCTAAATGGAGGAAAGGTGAGGATCGCTGGCAAGTCTTTCACATCCCTAGTTAGTGGGTGGGCTTCAAATGATTTGACATCTTTGTTGTCTTGTCTGAAAGGAATGGAAGGAACCCCTTTTATCAGCTCTGGGAGAGAGCTGATACAACTTATCTCTCCCAATCGCTGCATCCATGAGAACATTAGAGTCAGAGTTCCACATTAGCCTTGGCTAATGGGACTGGGTGGAGCTCTCCTCTTCCCATCCATGTATTCTGTATGCAGCCTCAGAAGAAGGAGCAAATGGGGCAATGAAAATACAATGCAGCAAGTGCAGACATGGCCCTCCAGACATGGTGTCAGCCCGCTGACTAGAGGGTGGGAGGCCAAATGTATTAACAGAAATAAAAAACCCTAAAGCATTCTGCCACCATGACGACATCGGCAACACATACACGGACGGGTAGCTTGTCAATTGGTGGCAGCTTTTCTGAATCCACAAATGTAATCAACAAACATTGATGAAGGTTAGCCCCACTGCTCAAAAATGAGAAGTGTATGCATTGAAAGGCGATAAGAAGAAGCGAAACAGGCCATTATTTTTCATATTTCCTTTTGTTCAAAATAGCAGCAGATTGTTAACAGTAGAGTGTGAAAGCCACATTCAATAAATGACATTGAAACACTGTGGAACCACACTGAATGTAGGCCAATGCATGGCTCTGATGACACAAAGCCTAATTGGATGACTTGTTAGCCGAGCCAAGGGTGCCATGTCACTTTAGCGGCTAAATTAACGCCAAAGTTGAGCTAGAAATGACCATGAAAAAAGCACCGGCGTATCGCAAGTTGGATATTTTATGGGGTGGTGCTGTTCAGCCAGAGGACGACCTACTAATTAAAAAAAGGCTGAAATGTATTCTATAAAATGACGAAAATGTGTCTGACATGGCGTTGCTTGTGTTTTAGTAACACCCCTGGCTTGCCTGCAACAACAGAGGAAAACAGAAGCCCTGTACTCAGAGGGGTGGCCCAAATGTCAGCTATATTGTAATTAAAAAATGTGAGAAGAGCAACTATGACAAAGAACTGATGGTACATTGCCTTAGCCTAAATTAAAAAGGTAAATTAGAGATATGAGTGGGGGGGACAGGGACGTGTTGTGTGGGGGCTACTGTGAATGAAGATTTTATATCAGGCAGCAGAAGTAGGCTGGGTGAGCCAGCGGGCAACAAAGTGGTGAAACGCCAGCGGGTTCTGTCTCTGTATGAATGCGCATGCATGTGCTGAACATTTTGAGAGCAGTTGCATATGGTCCCCCCCCCCACCCTAGACCTACAACGTGTCGACCCCGTTTTGGCAGTTCTGCTTTCCTCTAATTAGCAGACACGGCTGTAGCCAGAATCCAATACCGCTGGGCGACCCGAGCTGCCGAACAGTCACGACCTTGTCAAAACATAGATCTGTACATTTACCTACACGGCTTCGATAAAAGCGCTCTCTTTATCCGACCATCTTGAATATAATCTGCATTCGCTGTGCGTGCCATTCATGACGCAGGACAAACGAAGAGCGCTCAATACTTAAAAAGTAAAAGTAAATCCGAGCGTTGTGTCCCCCCCGCCAACAAGCCGATGGTGAGCGGAATCCGAGTGAGGTTATTAGCGTTGCACAGAAATGGCCGATTAAAAAAAATACTTTACTTTTTGTACTTTGAGTACATTTCAGAGCCTGTACTTTTACTAATACTTTTACTTGAGTAAATAGTTGAATCAGTACTTCTACCTTTTACCAAAGTCGTTTTTTACACAGGTACTTCTACTTAAGTAAAGAATGCGTGTACTTTTCCCATCCCTGGCTAATATACTGCAATATATATAGCCTCAGAATAAACAGTCTGAAGCCGGCCCAACAATATTATTATTATCAAGACTCTGAGATCAAAAATCTCAAAAATCAATTTTTCATGTGTGACCTGGTCAAGGAATCTGCATTAAAAAGAAACCAAAGTCAAAGCAAAAATCATAGTCATAGACGAGCAACATGCAATATGCACAATATGAGTTATTCTTGTTCCACTGTTTGGATGGAGATGTTGTAAATAAATGATCGAGGAGAAAACCCATCATGTATTTGTACTCTGATACTATAATACACTACGGTGTTTTGGCGCCGCGAGCGGCTGCCATGGAGTGTTGGTGCCCACTTCTTTGTTTGTTCTTAGTCTTTAATTCTGTTTATTGCGATTCTACTCGACGAGATGCTACATCAGGGACTCAACATCTGATTTATGTCCCAATCTTCTCGCCTCATCTGTGGGTTTATCTAAGAATTGGAGAAGCAGACTGGAAACAGCCTGGACGAACACACAGGCTGTGTTCATACACCAGCTTCTGTGAGTACAGCTGTATTCCAACACACACCAGGGTGAGTTACAACAATGACAAACCCTGGGTCAGAGCAAGTCTCAGACAGCTTTGGTTGGATAAGGAGAGGGCAGCGGTGGAGACTGGGTTCAGACTGGCTACTAAGTCCACGTTTGGCAAGGTGTCTAAGGAGGCCAAACGACTCTGAGAAGCTGGAACAACAATTCTCAGCCAACGACTCCTGGTCAGTCAGGAAGGGACTATGGGAGACCAGAAACTATAAAACCAAATCACACACACACACACACACACACACACACATACAGTACACACACAGAGCACTGATGTTCCTGCACCACCAACAACTCTTACAGCACTCACAGCTGTGTGAAATAAACATGTCAATACAAATGTATATACACACACACACACACACACACACACGTAAATCTATATTTATTTATATGTATTCTAATTATAGTGTACATGCTCATACCCATTTCTTAGCGTTTCACAGCTTTTTTATAGTTCTTACTGTAATTACTTAGTGTGTAAATATTGTTCAATGTTTTGCTTTGTGTTATCGTGTTGCTTTATATCTTTTATGCACCGACCTCACCAAGTCACTTTCCTTGCATTTGCAAATATACGCGGCAAAATAAAAATATTCTGATTCTGATACAGAACAGTATTGCAGTACACTGGACAGTTATACTTAATACATGAAATCCACAATCAGTTATCAGATGATCTGTTATCAATATCATCAATACAGTAGGCCTATTAGAAAATGTACTGTATATTATTGTAATATTATAAATATATTATAAATAGTTATATTATGGTAAATGTGGTGCACATGTATATATAGCAGCCCTGCAACATCTGATGTAGTACGAGCATGCATGTGTATATTTGAATACTTCGACTTGTTATTTAACCCTTTGCAGGCATCTCAGTTGTTTTCATGATGCACCGCTGCATCTTTAATGTGTGTCTACTGTGTGAGGAAGGCGCAGCGTCTAGATGATTATTTAATGATCTCCTCCTATGTAGATGTAATGAACTTGAGAGATTAGAGCTGAGAAGATATTGCAGAATGCCGTCTTCAGATCTAAACACGCCACACTGAGATCCATCACAGACAGGCTAATGTCATAATGCTAGCGCCCGGCATGGCGCATATAAGCTAATTGGGTTGTTTAGCTAATGGTTAACCCAGTAGAAACAGAGCTAATTGTTGTACTGTAGCATCTCATGTTAGAACGCATGCTGTGGTGGTGGCTCAGTGTGTGTGTATGTGTGTGTGTGTGTGCGTGTGTGTAACAACTCAAGTTGCTCTTAACGATCACAATCAGTGACCTGGTGTGACTCTACCGAGAGAGAGACAGAGAGAGAGAGAGAGAGAGAGAGAGAGTCTTCCAGGTTGAATGTAGTGTAGCTCGGGGTGTGTGCAGCATAAATAAAAGCGCGTATAATAAAGACTCAACACGGCGAGGGCAGCGGCTGTAGAGGAAACTTCTCGCGGGTCACTTCGACGTGGTGGTAATTACTACTGAGTTCAGACTAACGTATGGATTTCCCTGTGGTTTAGACTTCATTGTTTGTCGTTTGTCTCGGATGTTAATGTTGTTTTCCAGTTGATTTATGGCCTGGCTTGAAAATTGACGACTTGAAAACGTTCAATATTTTACTTTTTAATTCAACTTGAAGCAAGCTGCTTGAGGGAGTTTACAGCGTTGGCGACGGAGGAGTTTAAATCCATATGTGATCCTTTGTCCTAACATGTAGTGGGGCGCACTGCCATATTCTAACATTTAAAGTTTATTATTAATATATTACGTATATATATATATATCGTGCCGCGTTGCAACAAACATCCATCCACATTATTGCCAGGCAAGTTTAAATATACTAGCAATTTGTTCTGGAATATTCAATAGAATAGATTTAAATAAAATATATAAATACAAAATGGAAATACAGGATATTAAATGCATGCAGATGTGCAAATAAGAAAAAAGAGTTATTCACCTAAAAACACTTGGTACCAGTCTGTCCCCTCTGGTCCTTCTCTCCTCACCTGAATCCATAAGAAGAGACAAACAGCATCTCTTCAACACACAGCAACCAGACACTAACTTAGTGTTAATGTTGTGTTGACCTGCATTCAACACAAACCAAAGTCAAAGTAAAAATCATAGTCATAGACGAGTGACATGCACTATGCACAATATGAGTTATTCTAGTGAAAATACATCATGTATTTGTACTCTCATACTATAATACTGTACGGTGTTTTTTTATGGTCTAAGATGGTGCACTTCTTTGTTTTAGTCTTTAATTCTGTTTATTGTGATTCCATTGGTCGCGTGTATTACTGTTAGTGTTGGTGTGTATTACTGTTAGTGTTAGCGTGTATTACTGTTAGTGTTGGTGTGTATTACTGTTAGTGTTGGTGTGTATTAGTGTGTTAGTGTTAGTGTGTATGATACCCCTTTTCCACTGGTCAAAAAACCTGTTTAAACACGCGTGAAATCGGCTCTTGGCTGTGATGGGAACAGGTAGACCAGCCTCTACCAGGGTCAAATGACTCTGCAGTAGACACAGGTTTTTATCGGCTACTGATTGGATCGGCAGTGATGGAAACAGGAGACCCAGGTAAACCCGGCTACGCATGTCAATCACCCTTTTCCGGTGCGATGCTATGACGCACGTTGGTCGTTGTTGCATAACAGGAACAACGTGCAACTACAAAATATATGTAAACCGCAAAACATTCTCACCGGTCTCCATGCTGCGTTCTGTTCTCTCTCCCACTGTAAAACAAACCACACGGGTTTCCAGCGCGTTCATGACGTCGTGACGTCGAACGTGAGATCACCTGAAAAAAAACAAAAAAACCTGCACTCGTTCACTGGCGATCGGAAAGGGTTCAAGACGATTCAAGCGCCTTTTTGTAGGTGTTAGACCCGGGTCAAAAGACCCCGTAAATAGGCGCTAATTTTGATGTAAAAAGGGCTTTAGTGTTAGAATGAGTGTGTTAGTGTTAATAGTGTGTATTGGTAGCCTCTTTGTCCTCTGAGCTGTGTGTGTTAGTGTGCGTTAGTGTATTAGTGTTTGCCCTCTGAGCGGTGTGTGTTAGTGTTAGTGTGTGTTAGTGTTTGCCCTCTGAGCGGTGTGTGTTAGTGTTAGCGTGTGTTAGTGTTTGTCTTCTGAGCGGTGTGTGTTAGTGTTAGTATGTGTTAGTGTTTGTCCTCTGAACGGTGTGTGTTAGTGTTAGCGTGTGTTAGTGTGTTAGTGTTAGTATTAGTATTAGTGTGTATTACTCTGTGGTCTCAACAGAGCGTCTGACAGCTCCCCATCGACCACCTCGTCCCACGTCACACCAAATGATCTCCTTGTAATCACCCCGGGCCCTGGATCAATACGGCCTCCTGCCCAGGGTGGTGGCAGGGCCTGTTGCTAGCATGATCGGTTAGCTGCCGTTGAGTTTTATGAGCGCTTTGCAGCGATTAATAACAGCTAACGGCCCTTCTGTCGCTACGGTGATCCGTCCTGAAACAAGGTCAGCCTGTTCTCAGGT
>OMKN01069328.1:0-11352 GCA_900302345.1 Melanonus zugmayeri
CATAGTATTTTTTTGGTAGTTGACTTTTGTGCTTTCAAAGTGATTTTCAGCTATTTCAATTTGTCTGTTCATGGTCACTGAGGTGACGCTGGCGATGTAGGTGTGCAGTACTTTCATGTGTCCTGTTAAGTCCTGCCTACGGGAACAGTTTAGGAACAGTTTAGTTTGCCCTGGGTGAAGGGGTAAGTGCTTTAAGAACATATTTAAGACAAGGAGGTAGGCGTTTCATTTACTGTAGAAGATTGACTAAAGCAGTCTTTTAATTTACTACACACAGTCTAGAAAAGAAAAGAATGTGTCTGGTGTGTTAAGGACCCAGACTCAATAGAGCTTAAGAGAGGCCTCAAACAGATGAGTCAGGTCTTCTTCAGTGTGTTCTCTGGGAGACAGCTTGGTGACCCGCTCCTGTGGGAACAGGACAGGAAATGATGTCACACCCTCAGCCCAAAACAAATGTGTTCACGATGCCATTTCACTGGAGAATGTATAACCAAATTGCATTGTTACTAGACTTGACAGTTGAAGGTTTGAAAAACAAGACTGGAGCTCTCTTCATTTTAATTTGCAACAAACACTCTAAAGTACGTATGGAGCTGTATGAACCATCCTGGAAGCTCCAGGTGTTGCTTGGTACCTGAGGTATGGTTCCCTTGACCAGGTTGGGCACGTCGTCCTTGGTGTAACCCACAGCACTCAGCCCGTCCTCCACCTGCAGGTCGTATAGAAACTGGCGCAGCGTGTCAGCTAACAGTGGCCCAGCGTCCTCCCTCTTTACCCTGCTGACATCCACACCTAGTGCACGCAGACACACACACCAATTGGCTAATTACTGTTTTGTCATTTAGCACATTTTAGACACTTTTATCAAAAGCGACTTCACACCTGGCATTAACATGCGTCTTGGTTGATCCGATCACAAGTGGACAGCTCTAAGTACGTCAGTTCACACCTGGCATTAGAATGCATCTCCACATGCATCTCAAGTGACCACTTGTGATCGGATCTCATGTGCGATATGCAAATAAACATACATTATTTCTGTTTGCAAAGACCAAATGCGTTACTAGAAGAAGAAATCAAAACAATACAGACTGCGCCTACTCTATTCCTTGGCATGTTCCAGGCAAACCAAAATCGCCAAAGATGTTTGACACACTCGTAATATATCTCTATCCATTTTTCCTGTTGTTGTAGTTGTTGTTGTCACACTTCATTCTTCTTCTTCGTTTAGTCACACTTTGTTGGCGCGCGAATGAGTACGTACTTCCGCTTACACAGAGGATGTCAGTTGAGTAGGCGGTCCTTCAATGTGGCCCAGGACACATTCGTGTACACACTGCTAAAAGAATGTGGCCATATGTGGCCCAGACCACCTCCGAATGTGGTCTGAGCAATCGGATCTCGATGTGTCTTGGGTGGGAATGAAGGACAGAATGAAATTCAGGGTTGAAATTAAATCCTATATAATATACACTACTCAAAGAAATTAAGGGAACACTTAAATCACACCTCGCGGATCTCGGAACGAAATATTCAAGTTGAAAATCTTTATTGATTACATTGTGTAATTCGTCGAGAACAAAATGACGTAAGAATGGTCAATGGAAACCAAAATCATTAACCCATTGAGGGCTGGATTCAAAATCACACTGAAAATCTAAGGGAAAAATTGAGATCGCAGGCTGATCCAACTTGAATTTCAAGAGGCTGATCCGTGTGAATTTCATCACGACAACTCATAATGTGGCTCAGTAGTGTGTATGGGCCCCACGTGCTTGTATGCACTTCTGACAACGTCTGCGCATGGTCCTGATGAGACGGCAGATGGTGTCCTGGGGGATCTCCTCCTAGACCTGGATCAGGGCATCAGTGAGCTCCTGGACAGTCTGTGGCGCTACTTGCCGGCGGCGGATGCACCGATACATAATGTCCCAGAGGTGCTCAATTGGATTCAGGTCTGGGGAATGTGAGGGCCAGTCAATGGCATCAATACCTAAGTGCCTTCGTCATCCAGGAACTGCCTACACACTCTAGCCACATGAGGCCAGGCGTTGTCCTGCACCAGGAGGAACCCAGGGCCCACTGCACCAGCATACGGTCTGACAATGGGTCTGAGGATTTCATCCCGGGTACCTAACAGCAGTCAGGGTTAGGGCTAGCACGTGGAGGTTTGTGCGACCCTCCAAGGATATGCTTCCCCAGACCATCACTGACCCACTGCCAAACCGGTCATGCTGGATGATGTTGCAGGCAGCAGCACGTTCTGACAGTTTGGTCAGAAACATGAACACGAGTAGCCCGCTGGAGGTAATTTTGTAGGGCTCTGGCAGTGCTCCTCCTGTTCCTCCTCGCACATAGGAGCAGATACCGGTCCTGCAGCTGGGTTGTTGCCCTTCTACAGCCCTGTCCAGCTCTCCTCGTGTAATGGCCCATCTCCTGGTATCTCCTGCATACTCTTGAGACTGTGCTGGGAGACACAGCAAACCTTCTTGCGACGGCACGTATGGATGTGCCATCCTGGAGGAGCTGGACAACCTGTGCAACCTGAGTGGGCTGCAGATACTGCCTCATGCTACCAGTAGTGACAAGGGCACTAGCAAAATGCTAGAGAAAAATCGATCAAGAAGGATAAGGAGCGAGAAATGGTCTGTGGCCACCACCTGCAAAACCATTTCCTTTTTGGGGGTTGTCTTGCTGTTGCCTCTCCTGTCCACCTGTTGTCGCTTTCATTTGCACCAAAACAGGTGAAATTGATTCACAATCGTTTACGCTTCCTAACTGGACAGATTCATATATCAGAGGTTTCATTTTTTTGAGCAGTGTAATGTAATATATCAAATTTAATATATTACATTTGTAGTTCTTGCCATTTACCTAGGATCTCAGCAGCCTCTAGGTGGCGCTCTGGACACATGGGGGCAGTGAAGTTGAACACCGCTGGAGATGTGAGGACCACAGAAAGTCCATGAGGCTATAGGAACACACACACACACACACACTTTGAGTTGATCTTTCCACTCACAATGTATTTTTAAGGAGATAATAAAGGGTTTTAATAAAGGATATATTTAAGGAGATACTAAATAAAGGACATATTTACTGTAGGTAATACATATCTTAATAAGTACATCTTACCACTACTGGGTGGTCCACATTGTAGCCTTTAGCCCTGTATGTCTTGACGTTGCCAGCTATAGGATATGACATCCCATGACTAAAGAGAATTAACAGAGAGACATTCAGTGACTTTATACAAGTAACACAGTATTAGACAGCATTCGACTATTAGTATAAGATAATTAATGGTGCACTTTTAGGGTTAGGTGGTAAAATAAAATAAAACATTTTTCATTCTAAAGCTCAAGAAATAAAAATACACTGAGTACTAAGAAGTTGAAGGGGGAGGAGGGACTGACTACCCTGACTACCTGGCCAGGTACAGCTTGGGGTACAGTTAAGCAGCCCTGCCCTGAACTCAATGTAGTGTGAAGGCTGAAAGGGCTTCTCCAGCACCAGGCTCACCACAAATGGACTCCTGCATTTCCAAATCCGATTCCTGCGAACACACTGGCCAGATGCATGCTGGAACGAGCCTCCAGGTCCTCTGGATCTCGCACAGCCCTGGAATATGTGAGCAGAACAGAACTCTGAACAGAACAGCACCTGGAGGGGGATGGCTCTGAAAGAATCGTGACCTGGACCTAGCATTTCCACTTAGTGTGAGTACTACTCAATTTACAAGCTCATAGTGTTACTTCAGAACCAGTATACCTGGTTGAACTGCTTATATAGTTGCTGGATTTTATTGGACTGTTCTCATTTTTTGTCTGTAGAGGTTGTAAGGCCATATCTTGTAAGCATTTTCGGATCTGCACAAAAGATGCTGCTTTCGCCATTTTATGTCATGTTGAAGAAGAAAAACCATCACGTTTTTAGGACAACCATTTAACAAAAAAGAGTGCAACTTTACTCCGTAAGTACAAGAAACATTAATTTATTCTGATTGTTATGTTTTTCTGATTGGTCCTACCGTTTCATGTATTTGGCGACCATGGTGAGGGCATGTCTGGACCAGACGTCGCTAATGGGGTTGCTGCCCTGGTAGGCGGGGCGGTTGATCGGGTTGGTAGGGCAGGGCTTTCGCATGTGGTAGGGCAGGGCGGTGTAAGACTCCAGGGAGTGGCTAGTGGAAGGGGGGGAGGAAGAGTTAAGATGGGAACAAACAGACCACCCCCTTTACCTTTACCCTCCTAGGGTGATAGTTAAGTTGATGGTTGGTTATTGTCAACTCTCAGCTGGCTGTTCTCACCATAGCATTTCACTGCTACATATTTATTCACATACTTAGTTTTGTGTTTTTCGTTTTGCGATTGTCAGTGAAGAAAGAGAAGACAAGAGAATCTCATTAGCTTTAACAGGGGCACTTTATGTGAATAACAAACAGTTTAGTACAGATATTAACTAAAAACTAGCCGTTTTTCATTAATATCTGTCTGAAGTCAACACATTAAACCCAATTACCATTAAAATACAAGAAGAGCCTGAATTGATGTTGGAGGTATGAATCTCTGTTTCTACATGTATTTAAAAAAGGGCATGTCCATGTGGGTTTGCTATTCTAGGATATGTGATCCTAGCATCAGCATTCACACTAGATTCCAGAGGGAGCCCTCAGACCATCACTGAAATGGAAAGGAGGACAGGGTGATGTCGGCTGACCCCAGCATGACCATGAAAACTTCAAGGCCAGTGCCCACATGTGTGGAATACAGGTGAATGAAAAGACCCAAAAAAGACAAGAGTCCACCTGACCTCAAGAGTCCATCTGACCTGTGGACAAAACAACAACGTGGCGCCTTATCGAAAGCCTACAAGAACAAGACCATTGGCCTGGCTTCAGCACACCAATGACCAAGGAGGTCGAAGGAGGTAATATGAGGAAGCAACAAGACATTAAGAGTGTTCTCACCAGAGCACGTCAAAGCCACTGTTGGCGGCAACCCTCTCGGGCATGTGCAGTGTATGAAGCGGGTCCACCATCCCTAGGGTAGGCTTGATGGCCCTGCTGGCTATTCCTGGACACACCAGACCACAGACGGAATATTCACATTCAGCCACAACAACCTGTCTAGCAACAAAGCTTGACAATTTCTGTAAAACTCACCCGTTTTGGCCTTCAGTTTTTCAAAATCAAAAATGGCCACTCCTGTGGTTTCACTGCCAGTTCCGGCCGTTGTGGGAACTAAGGATAGGAAGGAGATGATGTATTTCCGCTTATTATCATAGTATTAATATTACTCTCATTTTAGCCAGCCCTAGATGAGATCTTGATCATTCAGCCTGAAAATAAATACAAAGCTCATATGTTAATCGAGTTCTGTTATAAATCCTCTCTTCACTGATACCAAGTTCTCTTACTAAATACATTTGTTCTGAGGGGCCTACATGACTGTAGGACTGTGTTGAATACATTTATGAATGATGGAAGATGGCGAGTGCATGTTGTGAAGAATTGTGGTAGGCCTATTAGTGTGGTCGCAGTTACTAGTGCATTATTACTTTATACTTTACTTCTATGGAACAAACGTTGATAGTTTTTAAGCTTTTGCTGAACTGAATTGTGGTTTCAATATTGTCTATATTATCAAAAATTGTATATTGCCGTGTGTTTATACCAGTGTGTTTATCTACACTGAGCTTGGCACCCTTCTGCCCCTTTAATCCTGCAATGGCTCAGCTAATTGGCCTTAATCTGAGGTTCTGTGCGGACACCGCTAAAGCATGCCGCCTTTTCTTGGTACCTGCAATCAGAGGCTTGAGGACGCCTGTAACAGGCTTCCCTTTCCCGATGGGAGCATTGACAAAGTCCAGAAACTCTGCCTCAGGGTGACTGGCGTACAGATTGGCCGCTTTGCAGGTGTCAATTACCGAGCCCCCGCCCACAGCGACATAAACATCGAAGGAGTCTTTCCTGGCGAAGGCGATGGCTTCCTTAAAGCTGCTCACAGAGAGATCCATTTATAAATCACACAGTCATTTTCTGGCATGCTCCGCAGTCGAGTGTTAAAGTAGTTAGTTAGACAAACATTAACCGGTGACCTAGTTTTCGTAAGTTGACAATAAATATAGTGTACAAAATGTGAGATTTATCATTTACAGGTAGTAGCGGTTTATAGTAGGGTCAATTCTTCTCAAATGGCTGACCAATGTACTCCCTGCAAACACATGGGTAAAGTTGCCTTTTGCATCCTCCCTCTGGAGCAGAAGAAGTCTATCAATTATTGATGGTTAAACTCGGCACATTGGGAGTATTTACATAAAGCCAAACGATGTGTTTTAGACGTTGTCTCCCCCTGCTGGTTAACGCCGCTACCTGGTGTCTGTGGGCTCCACTCGGACCCTGTCATACACCTTGTAGTTTACGCCGTTCTGAGCCAGCGACTCCAGGACGGCTTTCACCGGCGGCAGAACGGACAGGTTCCTATCCGTCATCAGACACACGTTACGGGCCCCCATGTTCTGAAGGTCCTACACAACGACCAGATAGAATGTTAAAGCGCACAATATTGTGTGTGTGTGTGTGTGTATGTATATGTAAAAAGGCATATGTAAATGATGTGTGTGAGTGATTTTGTTTTTATTATGAAAATGACGTCATGTTACCATCCCGATCTCCCGGGTGACCCCCTCTCCATATCTGATGTTGGAGCTGGCCATCTGACAATGAACACATTCAAATTCATTCAATATGTGAGACTGTGCTCGGGTGTTTATTTAACATCCATAATAATTCTGGGAGGACACGCGTCTGCCAAAAGAGTGTGATCTCCTTTACCTCAAACGCATAGTCGGTTTTTCTGACCGTGCACGCCGCAGCTCCCGCACCTAAGAACCCCAGAACACACGTCAATGAATATAATATCAACTATGCAAAACGGACGACTACGAAATTGTAGGCTACTCGGAATGAAAGCAGGCTCCATACGTCGCACCTTGGTGATATGTGTTGGAATGTGCAGGACATCTGCACCTATTAAAAAAATAGAAATGAATGTCAGGTCATATTTGGAGCTGCACTTTCGTAAGCATGCAAGTTTCAGCCTACAAGTAGGCGTACGGAACTGCGCGGTACGCGAAGCGTTGCATTCTTTACTTTATCTTTGAAATTCAGAAAAACTGTTTTCACTTACGCAGCTTTCTCGAGCTGTCGGAGGAGGTGGACTATTCTGTCGCGTCCTGACATTGTTGTCGAGTGTTGGAAGGAATGGAATACGTTCTGCTGTGGTTTCGGTGATATGTAACGTCGGTGCTGAGCTGTTGTTGTCGCTTCTTGGTTCCCTCCCACCCACAGCACCGAGCAGGGAACTTGTGGGGGAGAGTTCACTCGAAAGATGGCTTGTAGTAGGCTAAAGACACACACACACACACACACACACACACACACACACACACACTCTTGTTGTGTTATTATTATTTTTTTATAAATGTTCACATTATATTTGTATTGTTTGTAACCATGCAAATATCACAGATAAAAACGAATATTTAACGATGCAAAAACAATAATGAACTTACAATGTATTAAAACCCGTCCAGTCCAGAGATTTTGGGTTTGAATCCTATTAGTTCTACATGTTCATAAACACTGACAACAGCTATTTCATTTTGTGTGAGTGTCTGAAGTAATTTTGTGGTAAGATGGTAAGAGCATACCAAGTTCTCTCTCTCTCTCTCTCTCCTGGATCAGATCTAACTTGATCTCTGCTCTTTGCATTGGATTCCGATGGCAGGTACCGGCCCGGGTCCGGTAAAGGTTGCGCTGTCGTCCTGATGATGTGGAGGTGATCTGGTCACCATGGTCACCATGTGGACACCTGGAGGGCTCACCTTCTGGTGAGCCCTGAACACACTGGCCGTCACTTTGGTGAGGGAACTTTCTGGTGATTTTCTGTATGAAAACGTAGTGGCTAGGGTGTTCCACTCCCAACCAAAATGTACTGGGTTTGATCCCCAATGTCTGCAGTCTAGTAGGCATCCTTGAGCAAGATGCCTAAACCTGCTCCTTGACCTGTATCTAAAAAATAATCCATGTCAAAACCATGGTTTCACCTCCATGCTATCAGTTCCATGATGTCACTTCAATAGTGTCACCTCCATGATGTCACCACCATCATGATGTCACCTTCATGATGTCACTTCCATGGTGTCATACACAATAGAGTAGAGATCCATTGTTTGCACTCCTTCTATTCTGAGATCCTCATCAGCTAAAGAAGTCTGACACCTTTTTCAAAAGCGAAAAAGGTGTGGATCTAAGTATGTGTGTGCCACCTTATCACTATTGTCAGCTAATTGCCATCTCAGTGAGTCATCACTAGCTTGTGGTGCTATAGCTCGTGGTGCTAATGGCCTATCCAAGGCGTCTTAATGAACAGAGCCTTGACACTTGAACTCTCTGAGTGACCTGGGAATAATTAAGAAGCATCTAGTGTCTTCTAGTTTCACAGTATAGAGTTCATGTCTGTGGCAGCGACGTCTGTCCTTGCTGCATGAGTCATAACCGGATTCAGCTAGCCAGCATGGCTCTTCACACTCTCCCAGCATCCCTTGGGAAGGAGTGGAACAAGACATATATATATATCACTATACACACTAAACGCTACATATATAATAGACACTAGAATATACAAATGACTATATATATTATTACGTATACACACTAAACTATACATAGCACTATGTATACACACTATTGGACATCATGAAATAAACATTTCATAGATTGCTATAATCTTAGAACCTGTCTCCTTCCTGTGTCTTCAGTGTAGTCTATTTGCTCATTAGGGGAAATAGAGGGCGACTAGTGTGACATCCATTCTAATTGGATGCAACCAGCCAATGGGAGTGCCGTATGGACATGCTGTCATCATCAGTCAGTGATTAAAGGTCAGAGAGCGACGTGGATGATGGAGCAGCCAGCACAACAAACACCAAACTATTTGTCTTCTGTTACTTTTGAGATGCTTTCATATGCTTCCACTGGTATTCTGTACTGGGAGGACTGGGAGCTGCCCAGTGAAAGCATAATCGACTACTGGTGGACACTGGGAGCTGCCCAGTACAACCACAGTCTTCTATTGGTGGACACTGGGAGCTGCCCAGTACAACCACAGTCTTCTACTGGTGGACTGGTGGTAGTTCATTCATTTGTGTGTGCGTGTGTGTGTGAGTGAGTGGAAGTTATTTTTAAGAGTTGAGATGTTCATTTGAGTGTTATTCCTTCTCCAGATGAAATGTCATGGATTCTGTGTAGGTTTGGTTTTAGAAGGTCACTGATGTTGCGAGGTTTCAGCTCGTGTTTAGAAAACGCCACCGTCACAAACTCGCTCTCCACCGAAAACAGACCAGTGTTAAAGAACAAATAGCCTACAAAATAAAAAAATAACAAATATAAATATAATACTTTCATGAAATAGTGATGATGATGATGATGATACAATAAAATAGTCTGTTATCTGTAGATTCCGTAATATATTTGATATGAGTTAGTATTCAAAATGTCGAGAATCGAGAAAAAAATCGAGAGATTTGAATTCCAATATATTTAAATATTTTACTTGGAATATATTGAATAGGCCTATATCTCAAAATGTTTTATTTTAAAAAACAGATACCGTTTTCCTGCTGAGAAGTTATTGTTTATTTGGTGTAGGGCTATTGTTGTTATAACTGCCAATAATTAAAAATGAGCCCATAGTTTCAATTACATCTATCTACAGTATATAAATATCGGATAATACCAAACGGCCTATGAACTGACACTCAAAATGTGCTAATAATAGAAGGAATCCATACATTGGACATTTAGATGCAGGTGCTGCCAGGTCCACGTTAGCGCTTGCGTAGGCTCTGTGGTTGATGATGAGACTGAGGTGTATATAAGTGAACCAGGGCGGCAGGTTGTGTTAAACAGCCCACCTCGAGGTCTGGAGGACGCGGTGTGCTGTTCGCCTCTGGTAACCAAACTTCTGTTGATGAATGGATGGACCCATTCATATTTGTAATCTAAATATTCCGAGTATCTTTAATCAATTTCAAGATACCAGTCTCTAATTGATGCATTGTTCGATTTATTTCCGTTAAAATACAAAACATAAAAAAGAAACACTTTTTGGCAATCCGAATTCCACTAGCATATTCCACCGTGTATTTCTCGTGGGTTGGTAATTACACTTCCAACCTCCGTCTCCGGTCTCCAGAGATGAAGCTCATCATGTTGGTCTGTGCCGCGGCTCTGCTGGGTTGTGAGTGCAGAGCCGCGGAGAGCCCGAGCGGATCAACCCGCCCGTCGGACAGACTCCAGCAGCGCCTGGAGCCGCTGCCCATCCTGCTCCGGCTCGGCGAGCAGTACTCCATCCGGCTGCACGACTCCAAACGAGACGACCCCGCCGCGCCGGTCAGCTCGGACCTGCTGTGGTCACACGGCGCGTCCCCAGCCGCCATGGTCAACCGCGCCCTGCAGCTCCAGCTCACCCAGCGGAAGGTCGCCAGTTCCGGGGGGCAGCGGCGGGAGGAGGAGGACTCCGCGGAGAAAGAGAAGCGCTCCGACGACCCTCCGATTTCTCTCGACCTGACTTTCCACCTGCTCCGAGAAGTTCTGGAGATGGCCCGGGCGGAGCAGCTCGCACAACAGGCCAACGACAACCGCAAAATGATGGACATATTTGGCAAATGAGCTTTGGAAGAACCAACCTATTTTTTCACAAGACACGTGTTAAATAATTGCCTGTAGGCCTATTGTTTTTGTTTTAACACCAACCACAACTAACTGGTCGTTTTATTTTTCTAACGTAGAAGCTCCGACGGCGGGTTTGTAAAAAAAGTGTCCCTGGTGGCTTCCTAACTATTGAAACTATTTTAAAAGCCTTGTTTCTGCCTTTAATAACGCATAATGCATTTGTTATGGTTACATTTTGTTCCATCGAAATAAATATTTCCTTCTGAAACCCATGTTAACAAGTTTGGTGACACAATATCATGTGAGCATCCATCTAGAATGTAGAAGAAGCTTGTTAGGCTATATCTCTATTTGTAATAAAAGATTTCTCAGTGTTCATTGCTGATTCACGTGTAGCCTCGGTTATTGAAAGCCAGTGTCCGTCAGTGTCAGTGTCAACGCGATCTTTACGCACAGGCGCGTAAAGTTACGCACTGGTCTCACCCAGAACAATTATAGTTTCACAGACTTGAAGTATACAGTGTCGGGTGAAGTACAGACAACGGACAGAAGCACTGGGTCAGTCTCTTGTGTCCATTGAGTCGAGCTGCAGAGAAGGGTTTATTTCTGATTGA
>OMKN01069339.1:0-11339 GCA_900302345.1 Melanonus zugmayeri
CGGGGATATACGCGGTAGCACCCCCCCCCGATCAACAATCACGAAATCGCTCTCTGCGGCTCTTCGCGGTAACACAGTACAAAATGTGGCTCTTACTCTCTGACTGGTTGAGTACCGCTGCCCTAAAGGGTTACAATGCAGACGTTTCGCGGCTGACGGCTGAAGCGCTCTCGCTCAATACTGGACCAAATTCACAAGTTGTTGTCCACATTAGTCACTTAAACCCAAAATTATGGGAAAATAGGGTCCAGGTTTAATAATCCCGAAGTTGCCCTTTAAGTACATACAATTAATCAATGATGTAATGATGTAAATTATGTAATAATAATGACTAAGCAGTAATGAACTCTCTCTTTCTATCAATACCAACGTCACCATTCACTAAATCCAGACAGTACATTCAGTTCGAGTGGTCTCTGACTGAATGTTTCAGCAGTACACTAAATCTGTCACAGACGGTTTTTTATTCACTTTTTTTCCCTCTTTTGACCTCCACCCTCAGAGAATAAATTATATCTGTCTCCGCTAACGATCGTGACCCCGCGCAACGCTGCGACCCGCCCTGCCAGGACTACCGTATTCTGCGTCATGACAACCTGTTCCCCCCAGTGACCTCTGAACCTGGTGCACAGGTGGCTGTAGAAATGAAATATTATGGATTCTGTTTTTCTATCTGAATCTTTCACTTTTCTTTTCTTTTTAATGGGGGTCTTATTCGGAAGATAATGGCTGTTTCTCCGTCTCTCCATGTCTGGATGCACCTTCAGTTATTTTTATTGATTCTTTTTTATGGTTGTTGTTCACACGCAGAGGAAGAAGAAAATATTCAGAATCATTTTTAATGAGTCTCTAGTTGATAAAAAGGTGGGATATTCACAGAAGAAAAAACATTGGAATTATGCAACACATCGACTAAATTAAAAAGCTGCCAATGAAGAAATATATATATATATATATATAATTCAGAAAACCAACAGAGACAGTTACTGCAAGATGAAGACACACTAGAGAGTAGAAAGTAGTAACTTTAACTTTTTTATTAATTTAGTTGATTTTGTTTAGCTGTATCTCTTTGCTTAACATCACCCCTTGCCAAACCTCACAGCTGGACTCCAACATCCAAACTATTTCAGCCCAAACTGAGTCCATTAAGCCTGATTAATGACAAAAACATTTAACTTTAATGTAAAGTGGACCCCCATTAAGAAGAATTAATTTGATGAATAACCGTTAATTGTATACCGAGATAGATTGCAGATCATTAATGGGAACAATCAAGCAAAAGAATCGCGTATAATCCATCCAAAAAATAAATGTTTAGAAAGACGAAAGGCCAATTTCGAATTAGACTATGCATGATTCTCCTCACCCCTCCTTAACCGACAGACCTGCGATTCTCTTCCCTGTGTATTTTCCTCAGAATTAATTCCTGCCTTTTCCCATGAATATTTCAGCAATGCATAATGAACTTCTTGATCGTGCATTTTTAATCCTATTACTAGGGTTGTTTTCGCTGAGAGAAGGAGGAGGCAGTGTTGTGGGTTATTGTAGAAATCGACATGCTGCGTTCTGAATGGGGAACCCCATGGTAATTTGTTGCTAATCTCGTTATAGACGAGTACACACACCAACACAAAAAGATTAATGTCAAGAACAATACAATTATTATATTATTATTGCACCTTTTGTGATAACAAGTGCATTGGACTACAGGATACGATTGAAAATACTCAAACACTAACAAATAAAAACAGTGCAAGACAGAAAATACATTAGCAAATAGATTGAGATGTTTGAAGTTTACTTCAAGAGTTATAAAGCAGGAACTGAGACCACCATTTATTAAAAACAAGCCCCCCGTGCACGCGTTTGTCAGGCAGGAGAGGAAGTCAGCCACTGCCATCTGCGCCCCCGGTCTATGGCTTACCTTGAACTTAACTTTAGGCTATAAAGCGAGATACCAACGGGTCATCCACACGTTGGTGTCCTCCATGTGGTGGAGCCACTGAAGCGGAGCGGGGTCCGAGCAGAGGGTGAATGAGCATCCCAGGAGGAAGTAACGTAGGGCGTCGACCACCCACTTGATTGCCAAACACTCTTTCTCCACAGTGCTGTACCTCTCCTCCCACTCAACCAACTTGCGGCTGAGGTACGGCACCGGACGGTCCACGCACTCCACCTCCTGAGACAAAATGGCCCCCAGCCCTCTGTTCGACGCATCAGTCTGCAAAACAAAAGGAAGCTCAAAGTTAGGGGAATACAGGAGCGGCTCCTCACAGAGAGCTTTTTTAACCCTCTCAAAAGCGACCTGACACCGTTCGGTCCACTGGACCGGATCTGAAGCACCCTTTCGAGTGAGATCGGTCATGGGGCTGGTCAACTCCAAGAAAGCGGGGATGAACCACCTATAGTAGCCAGCCAGCCCCAGGAATGCCCTCACCTCTTTTTTGGTCTTGGGCCGCGGACAGGCTGCGATTGCGTCTTATCTACCTGCGGGCACAACTGCCAGCCGCCCAAGTGCTACCCCAGATACCGTACCTCCGTCCAATTACACACTTCTTTGGGTTGGCCGTGAGCCCGGTACGCCTCAGTGACTCGAGCACCGCCGCCACCCACTACATATGCTGCTGCCAGGTGTCACTATGAATAATGACATCATCCAAGTAGGCAGCAGCATACCCAGCGTGCGGCCGCAGCACCCGGTCCATGAGGCGCTGGAACGTGGCTGGAGCCCCAAACAATTCGAACGGAAGTGTGTTAAACTGGTATAAACCGTACGGAGTGGAAAAGGATGATTTTTCCTTGGACTCTGGAGACAAGGGAATCTGCCAAGAGCCCTTGGTTAAATACAGTGTTGAATAAAAACGAGCCGTGCCTAACCGATCGAGGAGCTTGACGACACGGGGCATTGGATAAGCATCAAACTTGGACACCCCATTCACCTTGCGATAGTCAACACAGAAGTGTATAGACCCATTGGACTTGTGAACAAGCACGATGGGGCTAGACCAGCCGTTGTGTGACTCTTCTATTACCCCCATTTCCAGCATGGCCTTTAATTCCTCCTTTACAATTTTTCGCTTATGTCCAGGTAACCGGTACAGCCGTGACCTAACAGTCATGCCGGGGGCCGTCTCAATGCGGTGATCAATGAGCGAAGTGCGGCCCGGCAGACCTCTGCTGTAACTCAGCGACATCAGCTGCCTGACTAGGAGAAAGGTGTCTATCACAGGGGGCCGGGGTGGTTTGGGCCGACTTTGGAACCTCCGGCCCCAGCTCACCTTCCTGCGTAACAACCGTCACCAGCACAACCGGGCGTACCGCATTCCACAGTTTAAGTAAATTGAGGTGATAGATTTGTTGCAGAACGCGCAACCTCATCGACGTCCCCTATCCGCCGTGTGACCACAAAGGACCCTTTCCACTTAATAAGTTTTTTTGAGCTGAACATAGGGAGCAATACAATAACTTTATCTCCCGGTGTGAATTGCCTCAGCCGAGTCCCTCTATTGTACAGGTGCTGCTGACGTTGCTGGGCCTGGAGCAAGTTCTCCCGTGAAATCTGACCCAGTGCCTGGAGTTTTGCCCGCAGGTCTGCAACGTACTCAATCTCATTTTTACAGGTGCTTGGGCCTTCCTCCCAGTTTTCCTTAACAAGGTCCAAGATACCCCAAGGTCGCCGCCCAAACAACAACTCAAAGGGGGAAAACCCTGTGGAGGCCTGAGGAACCTCCCACACTGCTAACAACAGAGGGTTGAGCCACCTATCCCAATTCCGACTATCTTCGTGCACGAACTTGCGCAGCATGGACTTTAACGTCTTGTTAAACCGCTCCACCCGGCCATCGGTTTGGGGATGGTACATGCTGGTACGGATTGACTTGACCCCAAGTAACCTCCCACTCCAAGTAACCACCAGCAGCTGAACCCCCCACGCACACCCGCAACGCACACCCCGGCGGTGCCATCTAACACCTCCAAGAAAGCCTCAATGTCATCGTTGGGGGAGATCTTCGGGAGGGACAGCTTGATCGGGCCCCCACCCTCTCCGCCCGGACCTGCTCCCACTGGGGAGCAGACGGGGCCGTACAGCTTAGCAGTTTGTGGACACCCGTGCCACACCATGGGAAACCGCAGGCAAGGACACCGATGGCGGGTTGAAAAAGAGTATTTTATTGTTCAAACAAAAAGCTGACCGGGTGCCACAGCCAAACTAATAACTCTCCCATCTTTACCAAAACGCAGGGACAACGAAACGGATGGATCAGACAACTTAGAATACAACAATTGGGTGGCGCTATTGTCTGTCTTCTCTCCACAGAGCGCACGGGGAGCACGACGGCTTCTGACTCGGGAACCAGTCTCACTGTGGGCACAATAAACAGGGATCAATATAAAGCCAAACTAATGACTGATCGCCCACAGCTGCGTCCAACCCGGGAATTAGCGACCCCGGCTCCCTCCCACCGCCAAGCCACACCCCCTTCACACCACAGTGTCCATTATTTTGTACTTTATTGGTTTGGTTTGCTTGGAGGAGTGGAACGTTCATATTTGAATATTTTGATATTTCTGCATTTGCTTATTGTTGCTTTGAAATTGGATATTGCAATAGAGTGCAAACTGTTAATACCAACCAAATGGAAACCAAAAAATGACAAAAAGACTGTGCAAAATGTCTATATCGGATGAGGATAGAGGACAGCTTGTATTCAGTCATTTTCCTGAAATAAATACTAAATTTCCCATGAGCTTCATTATGCTAAATGATACATCTCTCGCTGCAAAAAAAAGAGAGCAATGTAGCAGTTAGCATGATGAGGCAATTAGGGCTGCTGTCTATATGTATGCTCCTAACCGCTTTGGCAGATTCTGTGCAGAATCGAATGTGTATGTGATTTAAAATGTTCATTATGTAAAAATTGACAATCTTGTGTTGGTGATTGTGTTGATTACTACATCAGTTTTAAATTACCACCGATGGGGTAGTCGTGGAATATATAATCAGGAATATATATGTAATATATATATATATATATATATATATATATATATATATATATACGTATATTACATTTTATTTTATATATATAATAATAATAATAAACATTTTATTTATATAGCGCTTTTCTAACACTCAAAGACGCTTATGTCCCTTTAATACTTTTTTATTTATTTTCCCTTTTACGCTTATATTATTTTTTCGCATCAATATATACAGTAGGTATATATTGATGTTGCTGCTACAGCACTGTGCCTATTAATGTTAATTTTCCTGATCTTCAAAGTAGATCCACTTGAAATATTAGTTAATATGATCAACAGCGAGTGTTATTGTATTAATATTCTTTTGGCTTCATCTGTCCCAGAAGAAATATGGAGATTTTAAAACAAACTGACATCAGAAGACACACTTTCCATCGGGGCTCATCGGGCCTCTTTGTAGCTTCAGGATTTTAAAGCACTTGATAGATAGTTACACGTCATGCATGTGATCATACTATCCAACTCAACGCTACACCAAAAGTCCTTGATAACACAGATAAGACCGGCCATGAATAAAAGTACACCGTCCCGTCGCCCCTGTCTGCCGTCTCAGATGGGCTTCGAGGTCAATTTATGTAAAATATTCATGGTTTTTAGAAATCAGTTGGTCACACCTTGCTCTAATCATAAATCCCGAACCAGATCGTTCCACACTACATAAATGTAATTGTACATTATGTCATAAGGAGATGTACAAGATCATTTTATGTCTTTTAGAAGACGTTTCACCAGATTATTGCTTCCCCCTCTTTGTAGCATATCTTTTCTTCTTTCCCCTCTCCCTTTTTACCTCTCTATTTCCCCCTCTCTCACACCTGCTCATGTTCACTTCCTATCTCTCTCTCCCTTTCTCTCTCTCTCTATCTCCCTCTCTTACACTTACTTGCTCGCTCTCTTTCTCCTGCTCTCTTTCTCTTGCTCAATCCTTCTCATAGAGGTAGTAGAAGTATACAGACCGACTGACAGAAAGATGTTTGGTCAGTGGTGTTTAACATTAAAGGCCAGACTGTGTGTGTGTATGTATATGTGTGTGTGTGTGTGTGTGTGTCTGATGACTCTCCAGCTCGTCCTGGTTATCTGGTCCCAGCACATGTCCATCCCCACTATCACACACACACACACACACGCACACATGGTTTCACAGGGAGACACCCCGTGTCATGTCACATGCTCTCTGACTCGTAGGAGCGCCTGACACCCGACACACACCTGGATTACCCCTGGCCCCCGGGGGGCCAGATAGAGGATAGTCTAGTGGTCAGGGTGTTTGACTCCCAGACCAAAGGTTCTGGGTTACTATGGTTACTACCAATGTCCGCAGCCTAACCTGTAGGCATCCATGTAGGCAGCAGCCTACGAAATTATCTATATTCAACGAAAAAAGAATATAGATAATTGAAAATAAATATATTATAAATGTTGTTCAGTAAATATAGTATTATTATCATGTGTTTTCCATTGTAATGCTTTCCGTTGATGTTTGACAGGGAGCAGAAGCAGCGTTGCTGACTTCTTCTCTCCACTGTTTCCCGCCGGCCACGGCCTTCCTGCAGTAATACTTGTGTATAAAGGCCTTCTTGCAGTAATACTTGTGTATAAAGGCCGTCCTGCAGTAATACTCGTGTATAAAGAGCTTCCTGCAGTAATAATTATGTATAAAGGCCTTCCTACAGTAATACTTAAGTATAAAGGGGGCGCTGGCACTCTCTGCTCAGCCACTGCATGTGTATTTATCTATGTTTTACCATTTGCATGAGGTGGTCCACAAAAGGTCTTGATGGCAATTTAGTGGACGTCAAAGGTTGGGAACCACTGTCCTTGAGCAAGATGACCCCTAACCCACCTGCTCCTTAATGAGCCTTAGGCTGTGTCCTGAAGGGAAGACAGCTGCCTGCTGCCTTGCTGTCTAGCGAGGCAGTATCTCTGGAGGCTGTAGTGTTTCTGTATGAAGTCACCTGTAAAGAGTCTGGGTTGAGATGGACTTCCGAGGCAGCGATGCGTCATGATGTCATCACGCCACCAGAAATCCGCTGTCAACAAATCCAATAGTTGCCACACATGTCTTAAATAAGCATTATCCATCTAAACAGAATGGATATTCAGTGACTAACTGTCCATTTCTCGGTAGAGAAGGTTGAGGTTAATAAAGTCAATATAACTTATATTTGTACATGAACTCAGGGCTGTTGCTCGCCATTGTTTTTCTTCTTGTCAGAGTGGTGGAGCGGGCGCACGGGATTGTGGGATATCTTGACTCGCGAAAGACGCGTCTATGCTGCCTTCAGAACCTGCCTAGTCGGAGGCTCCTCAGCAGGCAGCGTCTTTTGTAAATATTAGATTGAGACGTGACTTGATGCCTCCCTGCCTCCGAAGGCTGCCTGAATAGCATTTTAGCTGTTAATGTGTCTGAATTCACTGGAAGTCATTTCAGATAAAAGCGTCCTGGATTACACCTTTAATACAGTATTAATGTGTATATAGACATATTTTCGGTACATTTTTTGTAGTTTTATTGTTTTCAATTTGTACCTCTTTTGTTATTTTACCACTGCCCTGTACCTGAATAAAGACTACCATCTGGTTGCAGGTGGGTTTAGGTGAGATATGCATAAATCCTATACAGTCCATATATAGGGATGTAATATGGGCCTGCGTAGCTGGAGGCAGAGCCGCTTTCATACTTGAATAGAAATGCTAATGTTGTGGCCTCCGAATCTGATTGCATTAGTCCAGAGATACAGGTCCAAGATGGCCGCCGCAGGGAGAATGAGGTCTGAGGGAAAGAGAGAGAGAGAGAAAGCAAGGGGGGGTGGGTCTATGTAATATGGGAAGAGAGAGAGATAGAGAGAGGTCTGTGTGTGTAGAGAGAGAGAGAGAGCAAGTGATAGAGCGATGTCTGTGTAATGTAGAGAGAGTGAGAGAGAGAACGATAGAGTGGGGTCTCTGTAATGTAGAGAGAGAGAGAGCGATAGGCAAGGCAAGGCAAGTTTATTTGTACAGCGCATTTCATACACAGAGGCAATTCAATGTGCTTTACATAAGAATAAACAAAAATACATGTAAAAGCATGAAAATAGAAAAAGATACAGAGATATGAATAGCACACAGTACATAATTAAAATAATTAAGTGCAGTATTTAGTCGTAGGCACATGAAAAGAGAAATGTTTTTAACCAGAGTTTAAAAATTGCGACATTTGGGGCTCAGTTTATTTCAGTTTATGCAGCATAACGGCTAAATGCTGCTTCACCATGTTTAGTGTGGACTCTATTCTATTCTGTAACTAACGGGAAGCCAGTGTAGAGATTTTAGAACTGGAGTAATGTGCTCTGTTCTCTTGGTCCTAGATAGCAGCATTTTGAATGAGCTGCAGTTGTTTAATTGTCTTTTTGGGTAAACCAGTTAAGAGACCATGGCAGTAGCCCACCCTACCCTAGGAAATAAAAGCATGCATAAGCTTCTCTTGATCTTCTTGGGACACCAAACCCCTGATTCTGGCTATATTTTTTAGATGATAGAAAGCTGTTTTGGTGATTGCTTTGATATGGCTGGTGAACGTGAGCTCTGAGTCTGTTAGAATGCCAAGATTTCACACTTGTGCTTTGGTTTTTAGAGCCCGGGACTCAAGGTGAAGACAATTTTGGCTAAAGCAATTATTTATTTGCTCTAAACATTGACACAGTGAGTCTATTGGGCTGATGTCATCTGGTGAGAGAGACAGATATATCTGTGTATCGTCTGCATAACTATGATCATCAATGTTGTTGTTTTGTAGGATTTGGCCCAGAAGCAGCATATACGGATTGAACAAAAGCAGTCCGAGAACAGATCCCTGGGGAATGCTGCACGTCATAGCCACTCTATCAGATTCATAGCTGCCAATGGTGACAAAGTCCTAGCCAGTTTTCTAGCCTGTCCAGCAGTATTGTATGATCTACAGTGTCAAATGCATATTTTTCCAGAATCTGTATTCAGCCGTATATCATTTAACACTTTTGTAAGAGCCGTTTCAGTGCTGTGATGAGGTCGGAAGCCTGACTGAAATTTATCAAAGAGATCACTGGAGTTCAGAAAAGTTTATTAAAAACAACTTAATGATTTTAGCTATAAAAGGAAGATTTGAGACAGGTCTATAGTTGTTTAACACAGAGGCATCCAGAGTTCTCTTTTTTAAGAGTGGCTTAATGGCAGCTGTTTCAAGTGCCTTTGGGAAAGTGCCTGATATTAGTGAGCCATTGACTATTTGTTGCAGGTCCGTTTTTATAGACTCTAAAATATATTTTTTTAAGTCAGTCGGCAGTATGTCAAGACAGCATGTCGATGATTTAAGATGCCACACTGTTTCCTCTAGAAATTTTTGGTCAATTATATTAACATAGTTGTCAGAATAGTTGTCAGAATATTTGAAGGTGATTGTAGGGATTGCACAGTTTCACTGTTTGACTGTGTAGTGTTGATGGTCAGTCTGATAGTTTAGATTTTTTCATTAAAAAAGCAAGCAAAATCATTACTAGAGCGAGGTGTGTTTAGACCCTGGTGAGGATGCCACCCAATACAGCCTATGTCATGCTTTGATCTTTCACATGTGTCTGCTAGCTGACATGCAAAGGCCTGGCATGCTAACACGCACACGCACGCACACGCATGCACACATTAAAGATGGACCTGAAAAGCTTAAAAATACCCAATAATAATAATCATCATCATCATCATATATATATATATAATATAACACAATATAACATAATATAACTGCAAATTCTTTCAGATGTTCATGATAATGTGTATGTATGTATATATATATATATATATATTGTTGCGTTTTTTAAAGGAATCTTCGAATCATAGTATATTTAAAGTTAACACTGGGTAGATCTCAGGAGAAAAGGAGGGATGAAAATAATAAACGTGGTGCACCGTGGCTCTCGGCAAAGAGAATGAGCAAGGTGTGAGTTTTTCCCTTTAAACCAGGGGTGTCCAAACTACGGCCCGCGGGCCAACTGCGGCCCGTTGCCCGTTTTTAAGTGGCCCGGCATGAATTTTAAAAATAAAATGGAATATGGCCAGTGAGACATTAGTCTCTAATAATGAATTGCACTTCTTAGTGTCAACACTAGATGTCGCTAGAACTATTCAAGAAATAGCAGTTCAAGCGACATCTACTGATTCTGGCCCATGAGTCCTTATATTTTGCTGTATGTGGCCCACAACCAAAAAAGTTTGGCCACCCCTGCCCTAACCCTAACCCTAGCCCTAAAGCACGAACCCTAACCCCTAACCCCTAACCCTAGCCCTAAAGCACGAACTCTAACCCTAAAGCATGAACCCTAACCCTAGCCCTAAAGCACGAACCCTAACCCTAACCCTAGCCCTAAAGCACAAACTCTAACCCTAGCCCTAAAGCACAAACCCTAACCCTAAACCCTAACCCTAACCCCTATCCCTAAAGCACGAACCCTAACCCTAAACCCTAACCCTAACCCCTATCCCTAAAGCACGAACCTCACCCCTAACCCTAACTGTCATGATCGGCGCTGGGTCCTAGCGCACGTCGACTCACAACGACCTTAATTGGTTGTCTCCGCCTCTCACTTCCCGTTTCTCCGACGCACCTGCTCACCATCAACCATCAACCCCCTGGCATATAAACCCCGGTCTCTCACCTGCTCGTCGTCCGAGTGTTTTCTCAACCATCCGTGGTAACTAACTCAAGACTCCTCGTTACTTTGCTACGTCTATTTGCTAAGTCTCAGTGTTCTCCGTTGTCCGTCTACGTCGAGCTAACCCCCGTGTTCCTGCTTCCCGTCCCGGCGTTCCTGCTCCTGTCTCCCCGACGTCTCCTACCCTCCCTACCCTCGCCTGCTTTCCCTCGTCCCCGCCTTCACCTGCCTGCCGTCATCTCATCACTTCCCATCCGCTCCCGCTTCCCTCATTCTGATCCGGCTATCCTCGTTTCCCCCCTGTATTACCCTGTCCCCTGAACAATAAAACAACCATCTCTTCCAAAACCTGTGTCGAGTGTTCTGCTCGGGGGTCCACCCGACCCAGCCCTGACACCTGCTATGTAATTCAATGATCTTCAGTCAACAAGAACGATCGAGAAATCTTCAAGGTAGTGGAAGTTTATTCAGATATACAGACATTAATACATCAATTGTAATTCAGCATAAATGTATTCGGAATAAGAAATATTTTGTCTTGATACATGCTAGAAAGTACCAAAAGTAAACCCACTAAAAGACCAGCTTAAGATAAGATAAGATGAGTTGTTCTTAAGTTGTGTGTCAAATATT
>OMKN01069342.1:0-13496 GCA_900302345.1 Melanonus zugmayeri
GTGTATATATGCTTCTGCAACTGATATGGATTTTTTTATTGGTTTTTATTTAAGAACAATATTTGTTGAACAGTGCTTGGATTTAGGCGATTTCTCTTCTTGGAAATTACTTCTCCTGCTTTGGAGAACACTCTCTCACAGGGAACAGATGAGGCTGGGGTGCACAAGTACCCAATTGCAAGCTTGTATAGGTGGGGGTAAATGTACTTCTGCCTTTCCCAATAGATAAGCGGGTCCTCGGTCCTCCCAATGTTTGGCTCTGATAAATAGCGCTGAACTTCAACGGTGGCATCAGCCGTCACATTGTGTGTCATTCTGGATGACATCACCGTGGCATCTAGATGCCTCCACAGGTTGTTTCCTGAGAAGCATAAACAGATAATGTAAGTGAGGTTCATAATTAATCTAAATTGACTTAACTAAAGGAGAAACAAGTATTACCAGGTCTTTCAACTACATTATGAGATGATGATGATGATGATGATGATGATGAAGCTGCTGGAGATGATTGTAGATTATTTGTTTCCCTTATTACATTCGCACACTCGGATGTGAGTCGTCGCCATCAGCCTTCGGTGGACTAAAGAAACCTATCGTCTTG
This sequence comes from Melanonus zugmayeri, assembly GCA_900302345.1. Taxonomy (NCBI): domain Eukaryota; kingdom Metazoa; phylum Chordata; class Actinopteri; order Gadiformes; family Melanonidae; genus Melanonus; species Melanonus zugmayeri. Next base: position 602 of record OMKN01069342.1, read on the forward strand.
AATCTTGGATCAAGCAACGTAGGAAGTGACATAATACTAGAGCTCTGTAAATTATATAGCTTTTCTCGGAGAAGCTTGATTAGGTTTTCTCCCAGCTCTTTAGCCAGTGGAGTAGTGCTCCTCGTTGCTTCTTCTTGCACCATCTTCTCAATCATTTTGAGCAGTGGAATTACCTTAGAGCCAGACACTCTTTTCCCCTCCGAAAGCTCCACAGTGGCTTCCTGGAATGGAGCCAAGATAGACAGACACCCGGTGACGTTGGTGTATTCTTCGGATGTCAATACAGCGATGTCACTTGCCAAGCCACCCAAAGCTGCCCCCACAGGCTCCCTTTGGTCGACCAGTCTCTGGAGCATTTGGAAGGTGCTGTTCCACCTGGTTTCCACCTCCTGGATCAGCTTTAGTTTAGGCTTCCCCATCTGCTCCTGAATCAGTGCAAGCTTCTCCTTTAAAAACACAAAAAATGATAGTTAATAATATAATAAATAGATAATAGATAATAGATAATAATATAATAAACAAATAATGCATTAACAGATATGAAAATAATGTCAGTGAACTAACTTTGGCAGTTGCGCTGCTCCGGAAATACCCCACCATGATCACAATTGTCAAACTGAAACACACTGTAACACTCTGAAACTGTCAACCAAAACCAAACCAAATCGCGGCGAAGAGGCAGGGGGCGCATTGACGCTTTTGAATCGCGCCAAAATTCGAACCGCCTCCTGAACCAATGAAGCTTCATACGTCATCAATGACGTCACCGCCCCCAAACGATACAAGCCTCGATACGCGCTCCACTAAACACTTCCTGGATTACTCGACACACGCTCCGAAGCATCGGCGCCCCACGTTCCAACACTAGAGACCTGAACTGATCAAATCCTTTAATTTCATTGAACAGTATAGGCTCAGACCCTTAATAATATGTCATTAGAACTTATTACGTAGAGGGTATTGTTTAATCAAAATATCTAAAACCTTATTCTCTCTATCTGTGTGGTGGATTGTAAAGACGTTGCGGTGTTTGTCTCATATCCTTATGTCCGTTCTACTCTTCTCAGGCTTTGAGTGTCCGTGTGTTATTAGTTGTATTAGTTGTTGTGTATGTGTCTTCGTATAGTCTCTTGTTTGTGTTTCTTCGTCTATGTCAAGGACCCCTGGAGCACGGCTGTTTTGCTCATTTGCGGTGACAAATAGGCAGCCCGTGGAGAAAGGGCGGCTGTGCGGTGTCGCGGTTGACCCCTGACATCTCATTTGGGCCTGATAGATGGGCACACTTGGCGGGCGCACCAGTTCACTCCTAAGGAAATAACCAGGCAAGGAGAAGATGACTGTTTCCCTGAGGGAGGCACAATTCTCCTCGCTGTTTAAAAAGGGATGGTATTAAAGAAATGTTAGGCGGATTTTTATTGATGTGAAAACACATAATTGGTGCACCTTGCTTGCTATCTTTCCAGGTTTACTCTGGTAATTATTATCAGAGTCAAGTGTGAGAGTCCCAACCCGTTGTGAAATCAGAATTATAATTTACTAATTGACATTAGCAGGCCCATACTCCTATCAGGGCTTGTAGTAGGCCTACACATGTTTTTGTGTAGCAGCAGGGCTTCCAAGTCTGGAAGTAAATGGCATCTTAACATACAATTCCTCCAAAGTGGCCTTTTGTTGAAGGAGGTGGATAAAATGCACCACTGCTGTCCTCAAAACACAAGAGGGTGTTAGACTTTAGTCTCACTCGGCGGTAGGTATTGGTACAATTTGGAAAGTGAATTCTACAGTAGGTGTCTGAACACAAATAAAAGCACCATAGTGCCTCCTTGTTTAGCCCATTTTTATTCTGAATTGGTTTAAATGTGTGGTTGTAGAAGCACATAGGACACCAATGGCACAATCATGCAATACCCTATTCATATTATTTCAATAATTCTTTATTTAGGTTTAGTATAATATGGCAAATACACCAATATTGTTGTTTCTGTTGGCTCTGCTTGGGTCAAAGTAATGCAAAGGGGCACTGATTTCAGCAAATAAGAACAGCAATTTTCTGTCTTTGAAATCTACTAGTGACAAAAAAACACCTTTCATGTCTGGCAGCCTGCAGTGGGGCAGTGATCATTACAGCTGGCGATATATACAGCATGCGTAATTTTGCGAAGGCACATTTGATCTTCGGGTTTCTACGCTCTTCAAGTTTCTCGTCTGGATTCTCATTTACACTAATACCTCCCTCCAGAAACCTATGGGTAAGATCACTGCATATAGGCCTATGCTTTTATAAAGTCCACGTAATCAATGTGGAGTGCATATTATCCATGTATAGATGGCAATCAAATGTGTTTGTATTGTTTTAAGGAATCGAGCCCTGTAGCTTTTGGTTGCAAGTCGACCTTAACTCTTGTGTAGTTATTTTTGTATTGTATTTCTGCCTTGTTTGTGCTGTTGACAGCCTAAATTGGGCTACAGCTGCCACTGTTCAATATTATTCAGCACAGCATGGTACATCTGTGACTATTCTGGCATTATGAAAATATCTGCTTTAGCTATCTAGCTTGTATTTGAACCAGGGCCGTAGTCACCATATACATTGAGGGGGACACATCCCCCCCCAATGTTCAGATATGTTCAAAATGTCCTCCCCAATATATTTAACAACATGTTAGTGAATTTGGATATATTTAACTTAAGAATGCCAATGACAGGAAGTAAGTGTGTGTGTGTGCGTATTGGGGGGGGGGGGGGGGGGCAGATTTGGTCCCCCCCAATGTTGACTCCATGGCTACAGCCTTGATTTGAACCACCAGTTTTGCATACATTGTGAACTTTTGTTCTGTAGGGACCGGGCCAGATGAAGAGGCAGTGGATTTTATAGAACATGTTTACTGATATAAGATTCATGTGGAGGGATTGAAGCATGAATAGCCAGCAAGTGAGCTTGTATTGTCAACAGTAATGGACAGACTCCGAAGAGAAGAGAAACTGGGAGACTTGAGACTATAGTTCAAATGACATTTAGGCAAATAGGTTTGAGTGGAGTCAATGTGGAAATTCCACACAGAAAGAGTGCTTGTTCTCCCTAGTAATTTCATGAATTAATCTGAATTTGCTCAACTTAAAACAACTGTGGTTGTCTCTGAGTGATTAAAAAAAAGAAGGAAAAAGATTAGTGAAGCACACTAATGGCTTATCCATTTTGTACCTACGCTTTCCTTTTTCTGGGTGGCCAGAAAAAACACCATCACCACCATCATCCAGACATCCATAGGTGCCTCTCCATCACCACTCCGAATTACCAGCTTGAGTTGTTTTCAACGTTGTAGCGATGTATTTATACTCCAAAGTAGCTGGAAATGTTTGTTCGGCGAGATCAAGAGTCACTCTGAGCCATTTCAACAGAACTGATATTAATAGACTGAAAACAAGACCAAAAAACCCATTTGAAATTCAAAATATTGAGCTGTACTTGAAGGAGACACAGACAATCCCACAGAGGGAAGAGACAAAGAACAGTAGAAAGACATCAAGAGATAGAGGGAGAGAAAGAGTGAGAAGGGTGATGAGATGTGGTGCATGTAATAATAAGCAGGGAGGTGCGTTTGTCTTCAATCAGAGTGAAGATGATGGGGCTCATGTTGAGGCTGGTGTTATTTAGGAACAGTCTGCCATTAAATGAACAAAATAATGTAGCCATCTTAACCCACAAACCCTAATGTCAGCACTTCAGTGTTTAAGCACACTACAATTACCCAATCGATTTAAGACTATGGTTAACGTATGTTAACAAGATTAACCAGATTATAGTCCAGCTAAGGGAATAAAGTGATTAATTAAGCCGCCATGTAAACAGCAGTCTGTCTGAATGCAGAAAGAAAGTAGTTTTTATCTCTTGTTCCGAAAGAAGTCAGACGGAGGAGAGTGTTTCTAAAAGCATTTCTCACATATATTTTTTAATAGTGTCCTTAGCCAGCCTCAGCCAGCAGAAACATTAGAAAATTACAATTACAATTATATTAGTTAGAAAATACAATCACCTTGTTCGTTATTTGAACAAAAACTATTTATGGCAACTAACACTTTTTATCCATTAAAAAACATGCTTGTATTTAAATAATTAATATAACTAACTTACACAGTAAATCCTAGCTTTGTGATCCATGATCCATAAATCACTGAATGGTTGAGGTGTAGAGGTGAGTTTAACTTGGTTTATCTTGATATTTTATCATGTCCTGTGTGAGGCAGAGGAAGGAGACAGAAAGGAGAGATGAGCTACATCAGCTTTTAGAAACAAGGAGGCAACGAAGGGAGGCGATGGTTTAGGGACTCCAAAAACTGGTCCGCATTAGGTGAAGCTTCCTGTTCTCCTGTTTGGAGCGCAAAAGAGGGCCTTGAATAAAAAGTAATTTGATAACCTTCAATGTCTTGAATATTCGATTGAAAAAATACCATATTCTGCTTTTCCTGTGTCTAGGAGTGGATTGGTCTCATCTGTGTGGTCCATCAGACAACAACTCTCGCTGCCCGGGGGTTTATTGTTGCTCTTTGTTATTGCACAGACTCTTCCATAGTCCTTTTACTGCTTGTTGGTGGATTCTGGTGAGCATGAATCATTTTTACTTTCTCAGCATCCCCATCCACATCCTGATATGCTTCCATGTTGTTCTCTAATTCTCCCAGGGTTTTTAATATTGCATCAGCTGCAGCAACATCTGCTTCCAAATCCAGTGATTCCATTTTTAAACCCAGCTGATGCTTCTCCAGTTCTAGTTTATGTTTCCTTTTGAGAGCTTCAGCTCTGGCCTGTAGAGCACATTTGTCTGCAGCAGCTTTCATGCATGCTGAGGAAATGGATGAGGTATTTGATGACGCTTTTGAGCCGTTTTTTAAAATATTGTCCCCAACACCCACAAGAGTTTGTGGGTCAGGCTGAGATTTTAACCATTGTTCCACTTCACTCAGAAATGCAATGTAATTAGCCAGCTAGTTAGTTAGTTTCATTTACTCTCACATCCTCAGGCAGCAGTTTCTGAATGGATTCATGACACATTTTAAATTCATCCAGCTGGCTTATAAATTCATTAGCACTTTCATGTACATTTGCAACATCAGCACTATCATCATTGTTTTAATTTCATTCATTCTCCGTGTACAATGTCCGAGTTTGCCCCTGCGCGTTGTGCTGAGTGATTTGAATGCCACCCTATGCTCTGCAGCATTCATTCAGTGACTGTCTCTGCCCCAGGTTCAGTTCCATCAGCCATTATCTACATTTTCGTTCTGTTTTTTTTTTATTCGTTTGTACTGATTTTTTCCCAATAAATCCAACAGTTCTCGTTTGAATATCCGTTAATATTTGAGTTATTCATCTGTTTTTTTTTCTCTCATCAATGCACTTTGTGCTTTATTTTCGTTTCAACTCCATCCGTCTTATTAGTCATTCAGTCACTTTATTCCTGTGAGCATATGATTTTATTTCACACTTTGTTCCTTTTATTCACTTTTATTCCCACTTGCTGGCGATATTTTTAATCCGTATTGCTTTGAAATATGAGCGTTACATATTAAAGTTTTCGGCTTTCCGTGCAGCAATATTGATCAGCTGTTTTGAGCCTGCAGCCTAGTTTCAGTAATTTCATAGTTATAGGCAATTGTATGGATTTCTTTTTCTGCTCATCAAACATTTCGAAGCATCGTTTAATGTTTGATCGTAACCCAGGGTCAGAAAACCTGGCAGTCCAAAGCCATCCAACAGGTGAGCGCATGTTATTTCCCGTTGCTGAATCCATTCATTTCAACATAGATTGAATCCATTCTGGCATTCAGGAGTATTTTCAACTATATGTGGGAGCGGTCAGTAAATCAACACGCATTCTCCGGTTCTTAGTGTCACAATATGTCCGTTTATTGGATCATAAAACTCCAAATAAATCAATAAATTCAACTTTAAACAGAAAGAGGGCTCTGCCTAACAAATGCAGTTGAAAATACTTTGCCCTTCCACTCTCTCGCAAAGCCCTTGTTCCCCTGACCTAATCAAAGCACTCAGATGGCGTCCACACAGGTAGATGCCTCATATCACATCATCAGATCAAGTATTGCAATAACATCACCAACAAAGCAAAACCGCATAATCAACACAGAACATTCCAATATATGATCGACATCGTTTCACAGAAAAACATTAATAAGGCAAATCTTTGAAATGGCTTCAACAGCAGCTGTCAACATATAGTAATCTAGTGCACCTGTCAACATATAGTAATCTAGTGCAGCTGTCAACATATAGTGAACTAGTGCAGCTGTCAACATATAGTGATCTAGTGCAGCTGTCAACATATAGTGATCTAGTGCAGCTGTCAAGATAGTGATCTAGTGCAGCTGTCAACATATAGTGATCTAGTGCAGCTGTCAAGATAGTGATCTAGTGCAGCTGTCAACATATAGTGATCTAGTGCAGCTGTCAACATAGTGATATAGTGCAGCTGTCAACATATAGTGATCTAGTGCAGCTGTCAAGATAGTGATCTAGTGCAGCTGTCAACATATAGTGATCTAGTGCAGCTGTCAACATATAGTGATCTAGTGAAGTTGTAATTGCTGAGCTTGACAACTTTTCTTCTATGTTGTCATAATTTCAGCCCCAATGGCTAATGGCCTTACAATGTGTTTGTAAGTATTTATATGTTGCATGTTTCACAAGCTTCTAACCTTCACTGAGAGACTCAAAATACACTAATAATATATAAATCATTACATTTATATAGCGCTTTTCAAGGCACTCACTATGGCACACTATGTAAAGAGCTTTACATGGTGTGGGGTGGGGGGGATATAACACCTCATCCACTACCAGTGTGTAGCACCCACCTTGGTGATGCACGACAACCAGTTTGCGCCCGAAACCTCACCACACACTGGCTATTACTGTGGAGAGGTGAGGAATGATACCGTCCAATTTGTGACATGGGGATGATTAGGTGGCCATGTTGGTGCAAGAGCCAGGTTGTACATTTGGCCAGGACATCTCTTCGATGAGTGCCATCAGATCTTTAGTGACCACAGGGAGTCAGGACCTCAGCTTAACATCCTCTGTTATTGTCATGGTCACACACCGGTCTCTGTTTGTTTCCCTGTTTTGAGTTTTGTTGTATTTCCCCACCTGTCCACCAGATCTCACTGTTGTCATTCCCCCACCTGTCCACCAGATGGCCTCACTGTTGTCATTCCCCACCTGTCCACCAGATGTCCTCACTGTTGTCATTCCCCACCTGTCCACCAGATATCCTCAGACTGTTCCTTGTAGTTCCCCTCACCTGTGTTTCCTGGTTCTTGTCCCCACCTGTACCTCGTTCCCTAATTAGACCTGGCTTTATATGTTGGTTTTCTTCCTTTATTTGTTGGATCATTAGCCACGTTTACATGGAGCCCAATATTCCGTTAATAATCGGAATAATAGCTCAATCCGAATAAAATGTCTCATGTAACCATCTCAATCGGAATAAACCAATCCGATTGGTTTTGGTTTCTTACGCCTGTGAGCTTTCTGTTTGTCTTAATTAAAACTAGTTAAACTATACCTACCTGCCTCAGTCCTCTGCATTTGGGCCTTAGTCCTCTGCATTTGGGCCTTAGTCCTCTGCATTTGGGTCCAAACCTATCTCCTGCTGCCCTTCGTGCACTCCTAGTGGACAAACCTCTTCGTGATCAAGACAGTTACGACACCTTTTTTGGTGTCTAGGGAGGAGGGATGTACACATGAAACCCAGTTGATTACAAAAAGATGAGACCAGGAACATACAGCAATAAACAACAGATAATTAAGTGTACAAGTGTTTAATGTACTCAGTGATCTATTCACAATAAACACTTAGGATAGGGAGAAAAGGAAGGGAAAAGACCAAAGGTGGTGCCAAATCAATGAACTTAATATAAGTTCATTGATTAATGTAAGGACTTGTTAGAAACAAATATTAAACAAAACCCTCACTACTACTAAGGACTGGACCACAAATCATACATGTAACTATATATGCAGGCTCTCTGAATTCTGACTCTTGTATTGTATGCACTATGAACCACAGGGAACAGGAACCGGGAAGCATTTATAGTTGCAGGTGGATGGTGATTGGCTGATGATCTGGGTGGCACTGGGTTGCCAATTTACATATTGTGGCTCTGCACAGGCTTTTCTCCATGACCTGCAAAACACACAGAGAATACACAGAATACCATACACGTAACACCCCTACCCTTTAAATCCAAATCTATGTTTGGTATCTAACACTAACAATGTATGTGGGACAAAGCATCAGCAATGACATTTTCAACTCCTCTATTGTGTCTTATCTCCAAGTTGTAATCTTGTACAAGAGCCCAGCGCATTAACCACTGATTGTGATTGTACATGCGTGATAAGAAAAGAATCGGGTTATGATCAGTAAAGACTAGACCTGACATACACTTCAAAATGTTGTAGGGACAAAATGAGTGCTTCACCTGGTGCTTGTGGAACTTTCTGGAAAAGTAGCAAACAGAATGGTCGACTCCATCCTGGTCCTCTTGGAGCAACACCGCACCGGCTCCAACGGCACTTGCATCATTCTCCATTTTAAACGGGCACCTAAAATCAGGAGCAGTTAGGACTTAGAGAATTACAGGGAAGAGTTTTTATCATGTCAAATGAATGTTGGCAATCAGTTGTCCACAAGAATTTCCTAGCAGGGCTGAGTAAATTAGTGAGAGGCAGCACGACTTCTGAGAAGTTTTTACAGAAACTTCTGTAGTACCCAGCCATCCCTAAGAACCTGTGCAGCTCATGTCTTGTAGTAGGTGCAGGATATGCCTTCACGACCGCAACCTTCTCCTCAACAGGTCGCACATGCCCCTGACCAACAACCAAGATAGGTCACTACCGCCTTCCCAAACTCACACTTGGCAAGATTGACTGTCAAGGATACCTGGGCCAGTCTGTCGAACACCATCTCCAGCGTCTGAAGATGCTCAGGCCATGTGGCAGAACACACAATTAGGTCATCCCAATATGCATTACATTTGGGTACATCGTACAACACTATGTTCACCAACCTCTGAAAGGTAGCAGGAGCGTTGTGCATCCCAAAAGCCATGTACTGTAGAAAGTGATCGGGGGTTACAAATGTGGAGATCTTAGAGGCACGCTCCATCAATGGGACCTGCCAATAACCCTTTAATAGGTCCAGCTTGGTTATATAGGCAGCGAAACCTAGATTGTCAATGCAATCTTCCATTTGCGGTAACGGATAAAAATCTGGAACAATAACCATATTAACCTTATGGAAGTTCCTAGGGGACCCATCAGATTTGGGTTGTACTAAACAAGGTGAACTCCCTGCACTGGAACTGTACTTGGCTAACCCATGCTCAAACATGTATTCAGACTCAGTTTTCATCATCTCTCTTCATAGGATTGGCCCAGTAAGATCACTGTGTAACCACTTACTAGCCACTACTACTACCACATCCTCTTGTTGATCAGCAGTGATGTGGGTTAAATAACAAGACAGGCAGAATGTAGGCAAAATTGTATTTAGTGTAATAATTGTATCAGACTAACTTTTTCAATTATATAATTATATGAAAGAATGCACTGTCGCGCACTGCGCACACACACTGCACTGTCTGACACAACACACACTTAGCCTATTGTATTTAGTATTATAGCCTATCGTAAAATATGATTGATTCATTTAAGAGAGATTTCATATATTTTGTTTGTTTCAGACAGACGGAACACAATTATATCCAAGACGAAGAATTCACTGTCCTTTTTCAATTAGCGTTTTTTGGTTTTGCAAGCAGATATCGTCAAACTAAAATCACTGCGGTGCGCTTCTATCCTTCACTAACCTTCATTAACCTTTTTAATTAGGCCTATATGGTTATAGAACAAACAAATAACACAAGCTGTTGAGAACTCCATACTACTGCGTTCATGGTGATGCGTCTTAGACACAAGAACGTTATTGAACGTTTTTGTGTTAGGTCTATATATTGTACAATTTGATGCCTACTTAATATAGGCATATTGTATACAGACAGAACACTCGATGTGACATGCGCTTTGCCGAAGGTTTTAAAAACCTGCTTAAACAGGTTGGACAGGACATTTGTCCCTTGATCTGTTTGTACAGTTCTTGGTAAACCAACTGTAGAGATGAACTTGGTTTTAACAACAGACCTTGCGGTTATCGGGATGGCTTCAGGGAACATGATGGTAAGCAGAAAATGGTTCCCAGTTCTGGATCTGGGCAGCGGGCCGACACAATCTATCAGTACTTGCTCGGAGGGCTCCCCTACAGTGGGTACTGGACACGGGTGCAGGAGGAATCACCTGATTCGGCTTTAAAAAATCTTTAAAATTCTGTTATATGTTTTGGTTATGCCAAGATGACCAGACCATACGTCTGGGATACTGGCATAAGACTGCGCTAGGTCATCAGATACACCATGACATGATTATCATCCATAACTTCAAGGACTGGTGTTGCTTCCGGCTATACCATTGCACAACAACATAGCATACCATTAATTGGTCAGGACAGGTACTTTGAAGAACCCTGTCACCAGTTTTGAAACAGCTGCTTCTGATAAGGAAGTCACCTTCTGTGACGTGAAATCCCGAACCTTGCCCGAGTTGCACCATGTATCAAAAAGTGATACATGGCGCAAACTCCACATGGGTCTGGTGTGAGGCCTTCTGAAGATTTCTAAAGTTTTGACAGTACGCTTCAGGTACGAACTCATAAGCACGAAGTACTGTTGATTTGACAATATCATACTGCATGCCATCTTCATCTGAAAGTGAATAAACTACTTCCTGGAGCTTACAGATTAGCTTCACTGGAGTAGAATGGGCCATATCTCTTTGCCCACTTTAAAGATGCAGCTATGTGTTCAAACACAAAAAGAGTACCTCAGACTCAGAAAATGGAAGAACTAGAGCGATATGCTTTCCTACCTCAAGTAGTAGATGGAGGAAGCTTAGAAATACACTTGGCATCCAGCTCAATCTGACATAACCTTACTTCTTTATCTGTCTCTATTTACCTGCCTCTATCTACGAAACTCAGTCTCTGCCTTATGAATTTTTTCTTTTTCCTTTGCCTCCAACTGGAGACGGGCCAGACGCATTCTTAACCTCATCATCCTTCCGACACACATTCACCTGCTCAAGGCTTGGAGCAGCAAGAAAAACAGACAAATCGAACAGCATGTTCAGACCACAAAACACTTAGACAAAAAAACTATGTCTACCCTCTTGGGTTGTAAGGATTCAATAAAACATCCCAGACCTTCCCAGTCCAAGGAGGCTTCCTCGTTGGACCAATAGAAGGCCAATAGAAGGCCACCTAATTTGGCCAATGCATAATTAGGTGGTTGAATCATTAAGCTATAAACCCTCAGACTGAGTACTTGAGACCACTCCATACATAGATTGTACTATCTGTGCCTTGACCCAAATGACACAGGAGCTTGGGAGTTGTTTTTCAGGTGCAGGGGAAGATCTTGTGCAGGGCATTCCAGCCTGCCACTCAAGCTGCAGAAACCTTTTTCATTATACTCGCACAGTTAAAGTCCAGTTGCAGTCAAGAGTTCCAAGTGGCATTAAAACAATTATTCATAAACAAAATAAAGAGGGCATCACCTAGTCAGTGTGTACTCAATGCAGAAATATTCCCAACTCTGTTTCAAGTGGCACTGGCTATCCCTGTAAGAATCTGCAGCTGTGAACTGACCTTTAGTTGTGCCTTACATCAACTGCATACTTGGTTAACAAAAACCATGGGCCAGGACCAGCTTAAGCACCTGGCGGTGATGGTCATGGAAGCCTCTGGTTGCCCTTCACCATGACAAGGTGGTGAGATGACAGATGTGCTCAAGGCAGTAGTACCACCACCGAAACCAAAGCTCTAAAGGAGAGAACCAGCTGCAGCAGACAGAATGATAGAGCAATGTGGAAGAGGAGTAGGAATGTACAAATACAAAACATTAGAGATAGGATAGAAGTGAAATGGAGAAAGGAGAAGTGGAATGAGTGAGGGGAAAAGTGGAGATTTATCAGAGGTAGATAACACAGTCAATGATACATTAGGCCATATAACTTGAGATTGTGCAATGTTTTACATAATCATTATATTGCTTTTACTCCAAAAATAAAGACACATGTAACTTATGGTGTGTAGTTGTCCATTAGTATATTTGTTTTACATGATACAATTGAACTGACTAAACAGTTTATATGTATATATATATATGTGTGTATGTGTGTATATATATAGTTGCATTCCTCACCTCCCCACTGTGATGGCCAGTGTGTGGTGAGTGCTGGCGCATACTGGCTGTCGTGCCGTGCATCACCCATGGGTGCTACACACTGGTAGTGGATGAGGTGTCACTCACTATCTTAAGTTTTTGAGTGCCTTGAAAAGCACTATGTCAATGAAATGAATTATTAGGATTACTGTGACGGTAGAAACTGAGTTTTAATAACTATTTCCTTTACAAGCTTCTCGGTAGCATCTAGTCTTGTCTCTTGGTAGTCTCATCATAGTTGTGGTACAACCATGATGGCAGTGAGGTGGCAATGTGGAGAATTATGAATCAACTACAATGGACAGTTTTTAGTAGTCTCTCTTGCTGCTGTATTTAAAAAAAATGCAGTGTACTCTAATTTCTAATTTCTGTGCTTCATCTTTTCCTTTTTATAAGTCTGTCTCTCTCTCTCTCTCTCTCTCTCTCTCTCTCCTTACTCTCTATCCTAATCATTATTCCAGCACCACTGCAAACACCGCCCTTTCCCCAAGCCTTCACATATGAGCAGCCCATTCTCAAGCCCATCTAATCCAAACTTAAT
>OMKN01069353.1:0-10878 GCA_900302345.1 Melanonus zugmayeri
GGGGGTGCAAGCGCGCATTACTACGCTCGCGGTTGCGATTGTTGACGGGGGGGGGAGCGCACATTACTCCGCTATACGCTGCATAGATTTTCTTGTGCGCTGACAATGTGGGCGAGCCATATGCCGTCACCAGAAGAGCCATATATGGCTCGCGAGCCATAGGTTGCCGACCCCTGATCTAAACAAAACTTCAAACTTTACCCTTCAAACCTGCCTATTCAGTGTGTTGGAATGTGAAGGGTTAAATGAAAGAAGCCCTTTGTCACCCTATCAGAATGTTGCTGACTCTGCAGTTGTTGACGCTATGTAGCTCTGTGATTGGTGGCCCTCTATGATTTCACAGAGGGCTGAGTAATAGTAATTCAATGAGAGACTAATTTCAATTGACAGTAAAATTGACCGGAACTGGTATTAAACAAACATGAGAAACTTGACTTGACTTTAGCTCTATGCCTTGGGACTCACTTGCCTATTATTACTTGAGACTTACTTGATACTTGAAGGTTAAGACTTGAGACTTACTTATACTTGCAAAATTGTGACTTGGTCCCACCACTGCCATAAAGCATAGATAAAGCGTAGCATGCTATTTGTTATTGAAGTAAGAGCTGTATACCGATATCTGGTAGGTATACATGGTAGTGTGGTACTATGATGACAAAGTTAGAGCTTATTTATGATCATGGGTGTATTTTGGTTTAATTGTGTCCCCCATCCCCATGTGTCATAACCAGCAATTTCAGAAATAACTGATGTTTGGCCAACATCAATATTTACAACTTATTATAAAAATTTTATTATTACTGTTCAATTCTAATGACGGTCACAGCTTACACCACATGTGTGTAATGGGTTTATTCTCACAAACCATACCTTACCAAACTCAAATGAATACAAATCACAAAGTGTACCAAAACATTTCTCCACCCTCCTCCTTCTCATTGCAGACTGCCCAGACGGTGCTGCTGGTGGTGACAGCCTTCCTCATCTGCTGGATGCCCTACCACATCATCACAATGTGGGTGGAGTTTGGCACCTTCCCCCTGACGGACACCTCCTTCGCCTTCCGCATCACGTCCCACTGCCTGTCCTATGGAAACTCCTGCATCAATCCCATACTCTACGCCTTCTTGTCAGAGAACTTCCGCAAGGCCTGCCACCAGGTATTCAACTGCCACTGCCTGTGTCCACCAACCCCTGTGGAGAAGGTGGTGCGCATCCGCATGGAGAACTTCTCCACCACCCAGTCCACCACCAACATATGAGTACATGAGGTTGTTCGGTTGGTGTACCGCCCTTGCCATGGCAACTAAAAGAAGAAGAAAGTAATACACATAAAACACTGAAAAACGTGATGTCAAATTTAAATGACAGGGATACTGTGGCTAACCTTCAGTGCAGAGAACTCTGATGCAAAGTTAGCATCTGATTGTTCAGCTGCTAGTGAGGCAACATTGGTTTTCTCTCTGGAAGCACGTCGACGCAAAAGTAACTGCACATCATGTTTCATAACTTTAATATGGGTTCAGACTGAACATTTCTTTGCCAAATGTGAAAACCCATAGGAAAGAACCTCAAGGGCCAAACGTGTGCTGCACTTTGCATTTATTGCATTTATTGCATATTTGCATTATTTAGAGAACTATGCTCTTTCAGCCAGGATGTACTAGAAAGGCTGAGGCTGCTTCTGTTCAGGCCAGTGGATGAAGATCATTAAAATCCACCTCTCAGTTGGGACTCTAGCATGAGACAGAGAGCAAAGACAAGGGGCCATTTTACAGAAACTTGCAAATCATATCTTAACTGTTTGGTAACCATGGTAATTAGAGTTAGGACCTGATTTAGGAAAATAGTCATTACAGATGAACAGTTCCTAAGTCAATGTTCCTATCCTAATTTAAGATAGGAAAAGTGTATTACAGAAGCATCCTAACTTCCCCAAATAAAAAAAACCCTAACTGTTTTGTACATAGTGTTCATTTAATCACTATGGCTGTGCTTGTATTGCTTTTACAAAATGAACAAAATGTCAATAGGCATCATTTATTTGCCGAAAGGCTCATGATGGACTCAAATGATGAGCTGCGTTTTGATGACAAAATGCTCATTAATAGATGCAGGCTCCTCCTCTCCTTCCTCTTCGTGTCATTTGTCAGGGTTGACAGCTTTTTTAAACTGCATCAAGGCTGCGTTGAAGCCAGATACGGTGGAGACAGTGTCGCTATTTTAGCTCATTCCCTTCTTTCACCTCCTGAGTGAGCATTGTTGAAAATGTCCCAAACAGAACATCTTTCACTTTTCTACAGATGTCACCTCTATCTCATCTGTCTTCACGTTGTTTGCTCATCATTTTTGCTCCACTGCGGTGCGATGCTGTTACAAACAGTCAGAGAGTAAAAACCAACAGTAAACTCAGATGAGAAAAGTGGCGTCAGTTGCTAGGTAACAGACATAAAAATAAAAGTTGATTACCGATGTTGGATTCAGTATTTAGGATTTCCTAACCTGACATAAGATAGGATTTAGTAAGATAAGATAGGATTCCTACATTTAATTAGGATTTGTTTCTGTAATACGAAATTGTGAAAAATCCTATCTTAAAGGTTTCCTATCTTAACTTAAGACTTAAGATAGGACGTTTCTGTAAGACGGCCCCTGGACTCTATACAGAAGAAGGCTGGGGCTATTAAATAGCGGAGGAGTCTAGATATTGATGAGAAGTTCAGTGCGCTTGTGCTTTAAGGTATATATTATATATAGTGTGACTGTGAGGAAGTACAATATGTAACCGTCATGCTTGATGTATTCCTCTTGATAGAGACTGTAAATGCCTGTAAGTGAGCTGAATGGATAGACTGGACACTGGAAGTCACCAGAATGAGAGCCTCATTAGGCGGAGTGAGCTTTGGTTTTGGTACAAGGAGGAGTACATACTTGATTTGATGCTGGTATCAGAATCACATCAAACATTAACATTGAGTTTCATGGTCAGTACATCTTGATAATTAACACAGATTTGAATATTTTTAAATGCTCCATATCTTTTAATTATTCAGAGAAGGTGACTTTACATTACTGTTTTATCTACTTGCATCATGTATCCCATGAGAATGAATGATCCTGTATGACTATAAAACTTTACTTCCACACAGTTGTATTCTGTTTTAGACCATTCGCTCAATGCAGAAACCTTTTTTATTTTGTAACTGTATTTTGTTGCTCTTGAATGTCTTAGTTTGGTATAATTCACACACAAAGATGGGTTTGAAGAAGATGTAAATCATGGTGAAATCAAGAAGGTAGAAAGTTCATCACAATTAATTCCAAACTTGTACACAACAGTAAAACTGCATTACGGGATGTCTGACTGACGTATTCTCATTATCTCATATCTTGGTGTTTTCACCCAATATTTGCCATTATCCTGACTCCACGGTACGTGTTTCTCAATTATGAAGGTGGCAGACAAAGAGCACCACCACGGTGCCACTCCAGGCTGAACAGATTTGGCACACAGGAACTAATATATTCAGCACAGGAAACAAAGCACCATAAAAAAACATGGAGAACATTCTGGCACCTCTGGTGAAGACTTTAATTGCAATTTAGTTTGAACATAAGATCAATTATTGAATTATGATGGAGAATATAAGACATATTCACAGCCTTGTTAGTTCCAATGTCCTCTGCTCATTTACCATAGTGGCAAACCCCATGTATGCCAGTTTGACTGTAGCACTTATAGCGTATAGCAGTAAAACATGACACCACGTTTGGACTGGAGGCTTGGGAAACTAAAAGCAGAGAACAGCCAAGTCCCAGTAGAAATAACAAAATAGCAACAGACCTTTCAACGATGGCCAAGGATTGTGTGAATACCCCATCACAGGCATTCAGGAGGCTTTGCAAATGTTAAATATTTTTAATAGAACCAAATTATTCCCCTCAGAGATAGACTGGAGTCATGGTGAGGCAAGATGGTTGGCGTCGAAGTGACATCAATCAATGTTTCATCCAAAGATTTCACTTAAGAATGCAGAGAGAAGAGTTTCCAAGGACAAGCTTGTTAGTTGTTACAGAATAAAACCTGGAGTCCTTCATTAAACATAACACAGCTACATCATGCATATATATACATACTGCATATATATATATATACACACACACACACTGTATATAATCATGAAATGTATTTGTTGAATGTATTTGTAGCTGAAGTTTTGATGATTTAAACATAAGGGACACAGAACCTTTGCATTCTGCACACATGTGTTGATTTAATCCGTAGCCCAAATCCTTGAGTCAAAGTAAGTAACAATACCCTCTGAACCCCTGTCTAATGCTGTCTATATATGTGTATAGTTTTTTTCTTTTTTTTCTCTAACATTTTCATTATACTTTTGTATACATTTGTATTTGTCTTTATCTACATTACATAGAGATCTTTGTCATAGACTGAAATATATTTACTTAACTTTGTTTTAATTTGTTTGTTTCTCCTTGACTTCTGAATTCTGCCCAACAATGTTGTGAAAACCACTCAAATAAAGAAAACTTGGTGGAGTTGGTGCTGTTTTTTTCTCCTATTTAATCTTTGAGCCAAATTTGACTATTCAG
This sequence comes from Melanonus zugmayeri, assembly GCA_900302345.1. Lineage (NCBI taxonomy): Eukaryota > Metazoa > Chordata > Actinopteri > Gadiformes > Melanonidae > Melanonus > Melanonus zugmayeri. Next base: position 4,618 of record OMKN01069353.1, read on the forward strand.
GCTGGAACTATAATGCTCTAAATATTTTAGTTATTTTATTTTCCGTACTTATATAACTGATTTTATCACTCATGCCTAATTACCATTTAAATGAATAATTATTCAATCTATCTGTTTGTGGCCCGGTCTGGGTCAAATTGTCCCAGTCTGCTACTGGTGCCAGCTGCAGCATTAACCTTCATATACAGTATATGCCCTAGATGTGACTATATGAGTACAAAACCACAAGAACGCAACAGAAGCCAGGACTGTCAAAAAATCTAACTTAAATATTCATTGTTAATATCGTTATCATCTAATTCAGACTCACTAGAAATAGCCCAATTGAATATTTCGGTCAATTTCATCTCAGTATATCTGGGGGGAAATGGTGGCCGAAATCATGTAATGCTTTTGTTTGGATGGCAGCTGTATGCAGAACAATTATTGTGCAGTTTAAACAGCATTTTGAGCACCAATGTACATACTCAGATTTATTTTCTGATATGTTGATGTATTAAACTAAATAAATAAAAATACTAAATACAACCATATAGGATATTTAAAAAAGATGTTCAATATTTACAATATAAAAGTAGAAAGATTGCTAAGTGCGACAGACAAAAATAATGAAATGCACCACTTTCTAAGTATCTTGCTGCTAGCCAAACACTGTAGTTCAACTTGACTTTGCCAATTTTACACTTCAAAATCAGCAATTTTGTCATAAGGACTGTGGAGTGTGTGTAGTTGGTGTCTGGTTTAAGCAGCCTGACCTGAGTCAGACTGATTAGACTCTGGGGCTGAGGTGAGGCTGCACACCTGTGGTGCATCCAGTAATCAAGGCCTACAGGTTAAACCAGCCATCACCACACACTCAAGCAAAATGACTACGCCTACAAGCAGCCACAACCAGCAGGGCTATAACATACAAAATGCTAATATAAAAAAAGTAGAGTATCAATGGTTTTTACATTTTTGCATGCAGTTGCAGGCAGACATGTTTCTGTTTCAGCAAAGACTGGTTCTGCTCATGGCCACATGATGCACAGACCTGAGAAATTACAGTACATTAGAAAAGGAGAAATCTGTCAGTACAACCCAAAACAAGTGTCAAGACAAGACAACTCAAAATATGTACAATATAAAAATTATAATAAATTCTTACTCAATAAAATGCACAATTATAGTAACTTGTTAGTAGCATACAGATCAATGTTTTGACTTTGAGACAAAAGGTAAATGTCAGGTTGAGACTCCTGAGATGGTTCCTCATCAGATGATCACCCATCAATTCCTCGAGCACCATGTGCTGTCCCTAGGTTGGTTACTCTACAGAAGAAATGGATCCACCGTCATTCTGCTCAGGACTGGGCAGTGGAATTGTTTTCATTGACCATCTTGGGGCACACATGGATAGCTAGGATGAAAACAAGAATATTAGTGTGGAGTGTGTGTGGTTGGTGTCTGGTTTAAGCAGCCTCACCTGGCCTGAGTCAGGCTGATTAGACTCTGTGCTGAAGTGAGGCTGCACATCTGTGGTGCATTGATCAACAAGACCCACAGGTTAAACCAGCCATCACCACACACACTGAAGGGGAGCGCTAACATGTCAGCAGTACACCACCTGCTCTGCCTGCAAACCATTATTCAACTTTGTAATAAACAGGTTTTCAACCTGTACCCAGGAAAGTCACTTTGGTGGCAAGGGTCAACTGCCACAATTAGCTACTACCAATCGCTGGTTATTGTGCAACATATAATGTGTTGTGAGACGTAACGGGAGCCTCACTAACAGTGTAATTATAAAGTCACCATAGCAAGCAAGTCATGTTACAGGATGCCTGGATAGCTAGGATAAAACAGGAACGTCTAAGATATCCGTACTGCTTGCGATTCTACAAGTATTTTCAAAAATCCCCAAAAGTAGACCAACTATTATATTATTTTATATATATGGACATTCGCTGAACACGTATATTTCTCACTCTTATCTTCTCCCTGCAGTGTAGTCGCAGTCAGTTCTAATGTTTACAGTCGTGTTTTTCTATCGCATATAGCATAGCTGCACAACAGTAATGTTATATTTTTATCTCACAAAAAGTATGCAGAACAAAACTGCTCATTTCAATTATGTTGTGTTTTATGAAAGTTATCTAGTAGTTACTTACCATAAACCACCTGCCACGTTTCATTGAAGGCTAGGTAGGCTAGTTCTGGGAAGCGGCATGGGACCCACAGGTGTCTGTATGTCCCACAGTCCTTGGTTCAAAATCACATCCTGAACTCATATCACCATCCTCATCCCTAGGATGAGGGAAGGAAGAAGGAAGTCTGTGCTCCACACAGTAGGCTTACTCCACCACCTAAATAAATAGCAACTTGACTGAAACTATCACACTAGTGGCTACTGGCGAATACAACTGGCTAACCAACTTGTGACTGACTGACTTGCTGACTGACTACCAACCTCGTGCAGAATGACATCTTGACAGCTGATTGACAACCCTGTGCTGCTTTGTGTCAGGGTGCCTATGGAGGTTTTAAAGCATGTGCCTCTTATAACAACATTAGTTTACTATTTTTAGCACTTTCTGGCAGTAAAAAAAGAACTAAATTGAAATAGAAAGAAGAGCAAGCTTAATTACGAGTAAATAAAAGACATTAAAACAAAAAAGTGGGACTCTGTGACCTTGTGCCACATCACTGAATGGCCATTACGTTGCAAAGAACGATGCTAGTCTGAGTTTTTTGTATTGCACATTTCGGTAGTTATGTGAGCATAATGGCTGAATCAAATCAAATGAATTTGCGCAGTTGCATATTTCAAATGTGAATCACAACTGAATTCGGATTTGTTTTGAGAGGGGGCCGAGCGATATGTAGGCTACACTCTGTACACGACACTGCTGTGAAAATGTGGTTAGCAGAATGTTGAGTGTGGGGCACCATTTTGAAACCAAGCTAACCCTAACCCTAATCCTAACCAAGCACAAAAGTAACTTTGAAGGTGAAGCAGATAAACCTGAATCAAGCAGGCAGCATCAAAGCATGGAACGTAAACAGTGTGATTAAAACTTTCTGTACAGTGGAAAAAAACAAGCAACAGAGGGCAGCTATGTCATTGCACCATGCATGGCAAAGCACGGGAAACCATTCTCTGACGGGGAATATATTAAAGGTTTTATTTGATGGACTGCCAAACAAAGCCACAATCAAACGTTTACACTGAGTGATGTGGGCGTATTCAACGTGACGCTGGAGGATAGTATCAATGACATTCCACATCTGGCTGTTGTTGCAAGATATAGCGATGGGGAAACGGCATGCGAGGAACTTTGCTGCATAGCTCCAATGCATGGCACAACTTCATCTTCACCATCATCTTCGCCATCACCACAGACGGTGCGCTTGTGACGGTCTGGAAACAAGGGATTTGTGAGCATAATTGAAAATCAAGTTTCACTGCATTATTCATCAGGAGAATATTCGTGCCAAAATCACAGTGTGACCTAAACTCGATACAGTGGTCAAAATAGTTGACCTCCTCGTTGCTCGCTCCGCATTGACACACCGGTTATTAAATCTCTCCTGTGGAGTGCATTGATGGGATCAGAGACTTTCTGGAGGAGAAGGGGCTCAACTACTTCAAACTTATAGATGAAGAATGGCTGGTGAAACTTGTAACACCACAGGCCATTTAAATACACACACTCCAGATATATCCAGATATTATATAATAATATAATACGTTTTATATGTTTTCCCCACACATTCTGGAACCACACAGGTCAACAGCTCAGCGAGGTCCTGTCTGTGGACCACATTGCACTTAATGACACTTAATGCTCTCACATCTTTTCACTCCTTTTTTATGAGGTGTCACCAGCATCTTTTCATATAGATATTGTTTTCCTCATTTCATTTATTTGTGTTATGCCTTAAGCTTGCCATAACAAATAAAGAGAATTGAAGAGACCAGAAAACAGTGAAGACTAGTCGGACACCTCGCCTCCTCCTGTGACGAGGTTGCTTACAATTATCCTTCAGTTACTTTAAACCTTTTTCACTGCAGCTATCACTTTTGTTTAAAATGTTTGCAATTTGAAAGAATTAAACCAATCCATCCATGTTTTGGCTCGATCGAGTGAGGGATTATTTCTCTTTAAATCAATTTGGTCTATGTTTCAGTGTGGTCTAGGTTTCAGTGGATGTACTTTTGGCTGTAAAGTACATCCACTGAGATGGCTGTAGTAGAAGGGTCACATAGGTTTAGGAATTGATTTTTTTTTAACAAGTAACATGGTTTGATGCATTAATGTTGGTTACAGGCCAACTTCATGTTTTATTTTATAGCTTATGTATAATATGATTCTGCATTGTGTTCAACTCTAATAAGATCACTGTGAGATTAACAAAAGCAACTAGCAAAGAATAATGTGATTTAGTGATTTACACAAACTATTTGAGAAGGACTGTGACTGCAAGCACATATATAAAAGTATTTTGGTAAGGAGACAGGCTTCACAGCAACCACTGCTAGCACTCTCATATGACTGCAGCCTCATGTACTGCCTAGAAGCGATGTGCCTTACCCCAGCTAACAAACAATCAAACCACACACACACACACACACACACCTGACTTGAGAAATAAATCTAAATGATTAAACGTTAAAAAAGCTACCAAAAACATGATATTCTTTGGAAAACTTCCAGAGATTTTCCCCCAAGGTATTGTGGTGTGGTGGGGTTAAAAGTGTTAATCCACTATCGTCTCACAACTAGAGGGCAAATCCTCTCAATGTGCTTAAGTGTGTGTTTGTGACAGATACAGCGTCAGGCTGTAGGCTTTGTGTCACTACGGTGGATCCAATTATCATGATGATCCCCTTAAAGTGGATGTAAATGACAACCGTACTAGAAGGTTGGACACACAACACCCCTACATGCACTACAATTACTTGAATGAATACTAATATTAATACTGTACATGTGGGATTCTGTGCACTTACAAAGGCCTACATTGATTTTAGGCAAAATGAAAAAGTTACAATTATGAAAGATAGTGAAAACAGCTTGTCACTATCAATTAGAGCTCATTATTGTTATTGTGACAATGATGATAATGACCTCAGTGGGATGAATGTTGTTGTGCATTTGCTTTACTGGTGATGATGTTGAGTTCCATGTGTTGAGTTCCAAGTGGGATAATACCACCTCGAAGGGCATTATCCCACTTATACAAGTTCCATGCCATTAAAATGCTCACTTGCCTTTTTTCATTTTCATGTCCTTATGCGTTATCTTTTATTTCTTCTTTTTTTTTTTTTAAAGAATGTAACTATTTTGAATGTAGTGCATGCATTATAGAAACATTGATGGGTCATATTATTGTCTGCATGACCACCTTTTTCTTCACATAGCATTTCAAGAGTAAACAAATATTGACTCCTATTGGCTGGAGTCTAAACCAGGGAACCAAATAACGCTCTAAAAATCTATTATTAAAATATCTGACAGTGTCAGAAATTTTTGATGATCGTCCGTGAGCGTCTCGCAATGTGAACGCTGCTACGACCTACGTCAACTAACCAACGAATAGAAATGCAGAATGGAATGACGCAATGATCAGAGCGACAACGAGGGGGCGTTAGCATGGAGCTAGCCGCTTAACGACGAGTCGGCTAACGCTATCCTATACGTAACCATTATGATTATTATTAGTATTCCCATATTCTCTGAAACGCTGCTGCTGCGCTTTTGTGGTGTTACATCATACATCCCGTTGCCATTGTTTATGTTTATCGCTGCTGCCATGGGAGCCGGGCACACGCTGATGACGTTTAATGATGACGCTGATGACGCTCCCTCGTAGCCTACGATTCAAGTGTGTGGCTCGTCGCACAGTGTGTACGCATCAAATTGATGGTCGTACCCAAGATTATTAGTTCCATGTCGCACAGTGTGGCTTGCAATAAACTTATAAGATCGCAAAATCTCACAGTGTGTAAGAGGCAGATACGACTTGCCAAAGGGAGATAGAACGGTGTCCAATATCAGGAATTAATGGATTCAGCCAATCAGAATCGAGTATTCACCCAGACCATGGTATAATTCAAACGCTTCCATTGACCCGTCACTGAATGTGATGTTGTCAGAGGTTCACCCCCAGGGGGCGCTGTAGTGGAGCAGGTAGTCTCCACGTCATGCAGTCTGCAAGAGAGAAAATACCCCCCACCCCCTCATGACCTCCAGGTCTATTTAAACATCATGCCAGCCT
>OMKN01069353.1:10898-22059 GCA_900302345.1 Melanonus zugmayeri
AATAAACTTATAAGATCGCAAAATCTCACAGTGTGTAAGAGGCAGATACGACTTGCCAAAGGGAGATAGAACGGTGTCCAATATCAGGAATTAATGGATTCAGCCAATCAGAATCGAGTATTCACCCAGACCATGGTATACAGTGATCCCTCGCTGTATCGCGGTTCCCCTTTCGCGGCTTCGCTGCTTCGCGGATTTCTTTTTGATGTTTTTTTTCTCACAGTGCATTGTGTTCTGCGTCCTGATTGGCTAAACCAGGGGTGCCCACTACGTCGATCGCGCTCGACCGGTCGATCCCGAGCTCTTGTCTGGTTCGCGAGCGGGGATATACGCGCAATCGCTAGCGGGGATATACGCGCCAGCATCCTCCCACCCACCCCGTCAACAATCGCTAGCGGGGATATACGCGCGCCCCCCCCGACAGTGGACGGCAGTAAACCCTGCAGTTTCTACTTCGCGGATTTCGCCTATCGCGGGTTCATTTCGGAACGTAACCCCCGCGAAAAACGAGGGATCACTGTAATTCAAACGCTTCCATTGACCCGTCACTGAATGTGATGTTGTCAGAGGTTCACCCCCAGGGGGCGCTGTAGTGGAGCAGGTAGTCTCCACGTCATGCAGTCTGCAAGAGAGAAAATACCCCCCACCCCCTCATGACCTCCAGGTCTATTTAAACATCATGCCAGCCTCCCTGTCAACCACACACTGCTGCATGGAGACAGGAGCCACTGAGCAAGAGCAGAGGGAGCACTGAAAAGAGACATCCTGGAAATTTCAAGCGACCAAGTTTCTTTGCTTTCAAGGTAGAATGCTCAGTTATCATGTATTTTAAATATATATTTTTTGAATCATTTAGTTGAGGTTCTCTGGTCAGTAGTCAAGATAAAAATAGTTTGTTTTATTTAAAATTGTATTTTATTATTGTGTTATTTAATTTTAGTTTTATGTTGTACTTTTAGCAATGAAACTACAGAGGTAGACAACTTAAAAGTGTATATCATGAATATTCATATTATAATATTCATTTTTATATATTTTTGTTGTATTTTTGTTATTTTTTTTAGTATTGCTGTTAATCAGCCCTGGGATTCAGGACCCATGTGGGTGTTGGAGCAGATCAAAGAGTCTGTGGATCAGAACCACTTTACGTTGCCAGTGGAGTACAGCCTGCGACTGGCCGAGATCATGTTTGGGGAGAAAATGGCCCAGGAGAAGAGACAAAAGCACACTCTGTGCCCTAATATCATCACCCCGAGCACTATCCCCAAATTCTGCATCCCTCCAAAGATCACACCCCAACAGGAGCCCAACAAGACAGCCGATTGGAGCAAACACTTTCCTGTTGTCAAGGGGACTGAAAATGGCATTGTGGTGGAGAATGATGCCCCAGCCAGGGAGGTGTTCAACACACACATCATCCAGGTGGAGAACGTGGATGAGCCTGGGCCCTGCGGCAGCGGTGCATTCGACGAGGAAAGCACCAATGCAGACCCCCAGAGCCAGGCGGCGCTGTCCCTGCCCCACCTGGCCAAAGCACAGACCTGCTACGGCTTCTGCACCTTGCTGGAGAGCCCCCACACGCGGAGGAAGGAGTCTCTGTTCCACAACGACCCCACCACATGTGGACTCCCACTGCTGTCTCCCCGGAGCCGGTCCCCCAGCACCTACTCCTCCAACCCCCCCCATTGTGCCTCTTTCAGCTTCAACAAGCTGGCCTCCAGGCTGCCCTCGCACAGGGTGATGGCCCTGCACAGGCAGGGGACCCTGGACAGTGACACCACCTCCTCCACGGAGTCCTCCCCCTTTAACTCTCCCCTGCTGGCCAGGCCTCTGCCCAGGTCCTCCCTCCTCAAAGCCCTGGGTCACGAGCGGCTGCTGTCCCGAGCGGGGAGGAAATCGCCGCTCTCTCGGAACAACTCCCTGTCCACGGATGAAGGGAGCTCCACAGACAGCAGTCCCAACATTGTGCGAAGGGCCTCGGATGGGCTGGAGGAGCCTCTGGCCCCGGCCAAGATGTTCGGACTCGCCCCTCCACCCATCTTCCCCACAGATGTGTTTTTGTGCAGAGAGAGGGTGATGAAGGAAAACCTGGTACCCGTAGGGAGAGATGGAACCCTTCGTCTGTCAGCAGAGTATTGCCCGCAAAACCAGAGGTTGAGGGTGAGGCTCATCAGTGCGGAGGGGCTGTACGCCATCTCTGTGGACCCCAAAAGCATCAACTGCAATGTCAGCGTGTGTCTTCTGCCGGGGAAGACGCAGAAGCAACGCAGCACGGTGATCAAGAGAAGTCGCAACCCCATTTTCAATGAGGACTTCTTTTTCGACGGCATCTGCGAGGAACATGTTGGGAAATGGTCTCTGCGGTTCAAAGTAGTGAATAAGATGTCCACCATGAAAAGAGACTACATTTTAGGAGACTGTGAGATTTTGCTTCCTAGCATATTGACTGTGTAAAGGCTGCAAAAATAAAACATTTGTACCTATTTTTTATACTAAATGCGTTTTTAAATTAAAACAATATTGAGAATGTGTCTTTGTGTTTGAAATGTTGACATGCACATGCAACAAAAATTGAAAAAGTTATCACACATGACCAAAGATAGTACATAGTAATAGTAGCCTACATCACGCATATTGCTCCATAGGGGTACAATTGTAATTATGCCTTTCAACAATATTCTCATATGAATACATTAAGTAATGTCAGCATGGGCTAGTGTCTACAATATCTCATTCTAATGGTCAACTGGGGTGTCGATAAAATAGGTCGTATTATTTATTACGTATTATTCGTATTATTTTAGCTAAAGTTTAAAACCTCCCACCCTCTCAACCTCTCCCATTGTGTTTGACCTGATTCTCATCCCCAGGCCTGTAGCGTGAATATATAGACAGCGTTAATCGAAAAAAACAGTCGAGCCCAGAGCAAATCGTTCCGAGCTTCAGTAATCCTGTTATCTCTCCACGGAAAACATTGAGATGAACGTGAAGACGTTGTTTTTCTGAACGTGGCGCAGACCCTTTTCTAAGGGCAGTGCTTCGTCACAGACAGGATGGTGTTTGAAACCCTGGTCAGTGATCTGCTGAACAGGTTCATAGGAGATTATGTGGAAAACCTGGACAAGTCTCAGCTCAAGATTGGCATTTGGGGAGGTAAGCAGCCTCGGCGCGACTATAGTCACGTTAGCTGTGGGTGTAAACATTGCCAGCAACCGATGACTGCGAATTCGACTGGAAACATGTATTCATGCAAATGTAATCTATTACTACACACAATCGATTACTATACACAATCTAAGATATGTTGTAGAGGTGGCCGAACGCCTTTCGTATGCTGTGGGAATGTCATGAAGACGTAATGGAAGAGCATTACTGTCTAGCGAACTGTTACTGCGCGACGTGGAAGAGCAATTATTGTTCTATGCTAGGTATTGTTTTAAGTTGTCAGCTACACATCAAGCCAGCTACAGACTTGACATTTAAAACAAAAATATATATACTGCATATTATAGCTTAATCGCCCAAAAAACGCTATAGGCCTGCCTCTAGTATATAGAACCGCTCTCTTCTCTCCCATAAGGAAGGATGCAGTAACCGGTTTGTTAAGGGTTACGTAGCAAACCCAGTCCTTCCTCTCATTTGAACTAGAGATAGAATCACGATAGATGGATGCATTTAGTCCTCAAATCAATTAAATAAAGGAATAACAAGGCATAAGGCATAGTTTCCCTGTGAATAGCAGGTGTAGTGCCATTGACCCTCCCTCTTGCAACATGATATAGGCCAGGTCCACCCTGTGTTTTGTAGTCCTATAGTGTCGTGTCTTTAGGGCCACTCAACTCGTCTGACAAGTAGCATGATGCAAGAGGACTTTCTGCTGCAGCAGTAGAGACTCCTTCTTACCTTCACTGAATTTTGGTGTAATAGTCTATATATTTTCTTTCTGCCATGGCACCCAACTTACACTTTTTAATTTACTTGATTTACAACCCATTGTGCTCTAAAAAAACATAACCACTATCTTTTCTAGCACCACATACTGTATAGCAGGCCTAAGAGAAGTGTCCTAAACACCACATACATGTGGTGCTTTGAGATCCAGATTATTAGTAATATGTGAGATTTATTTTGTTGTTATTATTAGTTGGATACCAGTCTTTTTGGACAATGCATCAATTCTATTGACATCAATTCTATTGTCAGCTTCTTAGATTACATTTGATGGCCACCTTTTGGCCTGTGAGGCCCAGCTTATCAGTCTACACCCAATAAGGGTACTCTCTTTTGGTCTGATGGGTAGCATTTGGGCCATTCTAGCCTATACAGAGCTATATATCTCTTACACTAATGTCAACATCCCAAAGGTCACACAAAGAGCACTGTCCACGTCATGGAAGGGGATTACAGTGATTTCGGTTTTGCTATGCTACTGTTGGGCCCCCTCGGCCAGCTAGACTGACCTTTTAAATAAGAAGAAACACCTTATCTCTGAGTGAACCTGTTACTTCCATCTTCACTACATTGTTTTTATCTTTTTTGCAGGAAATGTTGTTCTTGAAAATCTCAGAGTTAAGGAAAATGCTTTGGTAAGTACTTAGCCTGTAGCATGAACACTATTTTTAATCAGGTTATCATTGTGCAGCAAAGCCTCATGACATCTCCCAAAATATAAATGATTGACATCGATTTATTCCCAATAATTACATTTCAAGAAAAATTACAAATGAGGTGATGATCTTATGATCGCTGCCATCATAGACATGATGTGTTGAACATGCTCCTTACTCTTACACTTTCCATTATATGCTCATCTAAACCCCCCTTATAACTTCCTAATTTCTCAGCCTGGGAAGTACAAGCTTGTAACCTTAAGGCTGGTGCTAAGTGTGAAATCACTGGAGGTGTGATGTACACAAACGATGTGATTCACCACACTACTCCGCGAAGAACTGAAAAGAATATATATTATATAAATATATATAAACAATGCGCTGTACACTATCCTTGTAACCTATAGTTGTTTTTTTCTCTTGCAGAGTGAATTTGATGTACCCTTCAAAGTAAGAGCTGGCCAAATCGGTAAGTGCAAAACAGCATATATAATTATATGTTAAATATCATGTTTGTGGCTATATTGTCTTTTGCGCAGCCATGTCCATAAAGTAGATAAGGCTCTAATCTACGACCACACTCTTGTGCAATTTTGAGATGATGTGGGCCTAATCTAATTTGAGAATTTGTGAAAGGAGTTGCCCTTCATGCTTCTGAACACTGATGTCACATTACTGAGATATGAATTGAGTTTAGGTTTGGGTGACACTTTGTTTCAGAAATGAAACCAGAACAAGGGATCCATTGACATGAAAGTGAAGTTGTTCTCTTTCATATTGCATTGCTCAATGAGAGTAAATACTTTATGAATGAGCAAAGGTTTTGGTTATAGCCTCCAGCTCTCGTGAGTTTAGGGAGGAGGTAAACAAGATACACATTTTTTTTCTCCAGATATATAAAATATAGTATAATAAATCATTAATCTTTTAGGAAATATGACCTTTTTTATTGTCAAAGATGTCACATGTTTTGTTAGTTCCTGGTTATTTCTTCTTTTGACTAGCCTGTAGTTGGCTAGTATATTAAAAAAAAGACAATCTTTGTGGTCCTCAAACATGGTGTAAAGTATTTGAGAATTACCCCATGGTAACCCCAAGTTCTGATTAAGAACTTGTTGTTCAGTCTATTTCTGAGGTCATTTTAGTTGCCCAAAACTCTAATAGGATCTTAAAATTGTGATTCCAACTTGCTGTATTTTGGCAGAGCATGACACTAATTCTACACGGCTTAGATTTTGCAGTTCCTGTGTCTCTACACACCGGCTTCCCGGTCACTATTTCATGCTAGGGCTTTTAATGACTGATTGGAATCCAGTAAAATATTATAAAGAAGGGATTTCATCGCAGATTGAATCCTTCTGCTCTAATAACTAATCCAGAGGTCAACAACAACAACAACTCCTGTTTAAACTAATCCTTTTTGTTGTTGCATGGAAACCAAAGCAGTGGTTGCCAGGTGACATGAGCAAGGGTTTGCTCAACAAGGCCAATCAGTGTGACATCAGTACATGTGGGGGATCTGTGTGCTATATCTGGCTCTTAAGAGGTTTTTGTCTGTTTACATTGACTTGCTCAGAGAGAATGACCTGTCCACCTCCCCCTCTGTGTTTCAGAGGTCTCACTGCACTCTAGCATGGCTAATGGTTGGTACGTCAGCTGAGCCAAGATTTCAAAATGACTTGCACATGTTACTGAAAAGTAAACGCAAGGTGTAATAAATATCCGTTTACCTGCAGGTTGTAAATGTACCTACAAGGCCTGGTTGTAGCACATGACTGGATAATAAAACCAGGAAGCAGTTGTGGAAACTGTAAAGAAGTTTAAAATGTTTTTTATTTATACAAAATTAAGGCTTAATATAGCTTCATTGGTGTGCATTTTACTGTTTGTTTCTTTTCCACTGTTTATTTTCACATGCACTCACATGATCATGTTACATCCATATGCCACAAGAATGAAATGATAGAAATATATTAAATATACTTAATATTAATACAACTATGATGCATTTATTTCAGGGAAGCTGACCTTAAAGATCCCATGGAAAAACCTGTATAATGATGCAGTGGTAGCCACTTTGGACGGTCTGTATCTTCTAGTGGTCCCAGGAGCAAGTAAGTCCAAATTTCCCATCCGGGATCAATAAAGTACTAACTTATCTTGTCTTATCTTAGTAATTCGGCTAACGTTACAGACAACTGATCTACTGAGGCCAATAATGAAACCTATATTAATCATTTATAAATATTGAAAGCTATAGGTTCCTTTTTTGAATTTTTTCCATTTTAATGTGATAATGAATATTCAGCCATGGCAAATGTTATATCTTCCGTCCACGTAGTGTTAAGGTTCTTGCCTCTGCCGTGTGTGTTTCAGCCTACTCAGAGTTGTTGAACTGTCCTTATAATGGTAAGACGGCATCATGATCACTTGTTTCAGGTGCTGGCTAAGGGTCTGACCAGGTCTCTGTCTTTCTCTCTCTCTACCTTCCTAGTGGTTCTGTAGAAATCACTTTTTCCCTTCATGGGTTTTTAATGGTGAAGTGTAGTTTTTTCTGAATGGGGGATATATTGGTCTTTGAAATCAGTGTTAGCATATATATACTGCAAAGAAGGGACTGAATCTCATTGGGTATTATGATTCTCATTATAATATAATGAGATTATTCTCTAATATTCTTTAGAAGACAGAATAATAAGAATACTTTAACAATGGTAAACAAAATCCACATCAAACATATTTAATTCATTGTGAATATCTCAGTTATATCCTACTATACCAACACTCAATACCATATCAACCACCTGACTGCCTATTCTTGAATAAAAGCTTTTTATTAGATAAATCATTAAGACAATTGAAATTGAAATTTTGAGCATGCCACTTTCACTTTCAACTTCTTCTAGGTAGTTCTGTTTATGTGTGGTTCAACCTATATTTAGTCCCTCCTTAGAAACCCAGCAGAAGAAAGGGTAGTTTCTTCCTTGCTGGTTTAGAATAGGATTTGAGCATTGATGGCCCCACGTGAGCAGGCTTGACACCTGTGTCTAGATTCAGCTCACCATGACTATATTGGTTGCCTAGCAGCCAAGCCGTGAAGGTCTGTTCTTCTCTCTCATTCATAGATGTGAATAATGCAGCTCGCTCACAGAATTGACTACTAAAAATAGTAGCTTTGTCTGCATTTTAATTCACCAAAAAAGAAAAAAGAGCATAAAACAACATCTCATCAGTGAAATGTAAGGAGAAATAAATCATTTTTGTTATGATCTCATCATGTGTTTAGAAAAAATAAACAAAAACAAATATACAGTATATGCATTAGAAAGCAGTGTACATATACACAGGTCGACATACACAAATCAATAATACATTTACAATTGTATTATTGATTTCAACAGGATTAAATAGCCTCATGGTATATATTTTGGGAAGGCAGTCTTTTACCTATATTCAAAGTGACTTGTGTGTGTGTGTTGCGGAGCAAAGCAACACAATGACAGTCATTCGTAATTCGATTGTGACTGTGATCGATGATCTCTGGACCTTTTATCCACACCTTCACCTGGGCCTATCACACAGAACAGTGTTTTTTCAAGAAAGGACCTCAGCACAGGGGCCCTGTACCATAGGAAAACAATGGTGAAATTGAAATTGAAACATGCCAAAGCTCAAGCATGGAGGGCAAACGGAAGCTGAACTTTCTTGCGTCCTTGTCTTCACACCAGCGGCATATTAAATCCACGGCCATTTAAATGGATCAGCTGAAGAAAAACTTGTCAATCACCAGGTGGAGGCGGAATAAATAGACCCCACACTGAAAGTAACATGCTCTGCTCCGCAATGCGCTTCAGCGCCACCTGCGGTGTAGAAGTGGTCATTGATTAACATGGGAGCGGATTGAAAGGCGATGCGCTGTACGCTTGCATGCTTTAGCTTTGATGTTTTGACAGACTGGAGCAACTTAACACATCATGGTTAACACATACTGTATAATAGACAGTAGTATGTTTATGCTTATGTTCACCTTCACTACACCTGTAATATTGACGTAAATTCATGTATATTATTATGAGACTTTCCCTCTTAAAATGTATTTAACTTGGCTTTTCTATTTCTCATGTTTAACTCTTTTAAAAGTCCTTCTACCTTTCTTCGAAGAGGTTGGGTTTTTTTGGTTCTTCTGTGTTAAACTTCATATTTAACTTGAAACTGAAGGCTGAAACTGATCATTATTAACTAACTAGAAACCACAAGAATACATTGTTCTGCTTCTAACCCAGCCTGATCAGCGAGCCTGATCGGCTGCATTCTCTGCTCTGTCTGGACTCTGGAATGACTTCAAAACAATTACTGTTTGGGCTGGTTGGTATTTAATTGGCCTGATGGTTTATAAGCAACTACTGAAACCCTGAATTGTGTGCGACTGAAGCCATTTCAGACAAAAGTGAACATGGCTCATCAGACTGGCTGCTCAGGCTACTCGGACTCCTGGGATTGGGATCTTTTTATTCTTCTTTTTAAAATAAAGTGTGCGATGGAGCTTCGTCCGCCATTTCAGTCTCAGACCTAAACTCTTATTCTATTAAGCCCTTGATTCCAAACCACTACAGGCTGCCGTGTTGCTGCAGTGTTTATGTTAATATATATCTTTTTTTAAAGCCATCAAGTATGATGCGGCCAAAGAGGAGCGCTACATGCAGGAGGCGAAGCAGAAGGAGCTGCAACGCATCGAGGAGGCTCTACAGATGGCTGCACGCAGAGGTAAGGGTGGTCTGATCCTTCATCAATCCCTCCCACAGGTCCGGGCGGCTTCCCTCCATTGACACTAGAAACCATACTGGGTCGAAACCACCCAAAAAGTCAGCTATTGCTTATAGGAATTCTCTGGCGCACACACCTTTGTTTTTTTGTTTTCCCCTGTATTGTTTGTGTGCTGTGTGTGCAAGTTAACACCGGAAGCACTGGTGTACGCCCTGTGCTTTTGCTTTTGTCAAATAACAGAACCTCAGTTGTCCTTTCGATTAATGCCCTTCTCTATTTCTGCTTCTGCTTTTCTTTTACTGCCATTGACTTCTGTTGTTCACTAATCATTTGGTCTTCATACATTCAATGTGAGCCTGAATGTCAGAACAGCGTTTTGTGACAGAAAGTTTACGCTCTTTAAAATGGCAGGATGACAGTTTGAAACACGGTAATATTTAGTTATGGTGATAAGTTATACAGAAAAGGTTACAGTAAGTAGTAGACTTGGGTGGGCATTATTTCACAACAACTAATTAGGTTCACCTTGATTCATGGTGGATGTATGTATTGGGAGCTAGTCCTCCCAGTATCACATTTTTCAAATCTTTCTAGAATAAGTAGATGTAAACTCACTGTGGGGTCATAAGCCATACATCACCCACACTCCCATTTTCATCACCTCACTGTCTATTGCAGGTTCATAAGGTCAATACAAAATTCCCAAAATACCAAAATCAAACACAAGTACACTGGTTGATGCCTCAATTTGGATGATTCATTTTCCACTGGTTACAATCTTTATCAGTTTCATATCGGAGCTCTGGAAATTAGAACGGCTCTGTGCTGTCTCAATATTTAAACTTGTGACTGAGGCCAGCAGCAGACGGGTACAGTGACGACAGCACAGCCCAGACTGTGGACGTCCAAAGCTCACATGCCTGGCTCAGGACATGACGTCAACCGGCCGGCTGCAAACCAACTGTCACTCATTCAGTCACTCAACCGGTGAATTCAGTCTTTCAGTCCCTCAGTCATTCACAAATTAATCTAAAACAGTCAGTTAGAGCCAGTTGAAAGCAGGCTACTGCTACAGCCACATTGGCTTTGTTTGCCTCTGTCCTCATGGTGAACAACCAGGAGGCATAGTCGATTAGCAGCAGAATTTAGCAACACATGAGTCATGCCTCAGGGAAGGTGTGTTTACAGAGATCTCAGGAATTGGCTGTGCTTTGTGTCATCTACCTCTGGTAAACAGCTAAAACTTCCTACCCACTAGGCAACTTTTAAAGTCGGGGCCGGCAGTACACCCTACACGACAGTCTCGCCTTGCTGGTCCACACTAGGCGACTGGGAACATGTGGGGGTCCACACATGAAGACTCCGTTGTCCGATTATCTGCGCCTTCTCTGAAAACTCGCCAAATCTCATGGGAACACGGCAACTCACGTAGACAGGAAATGGAAGACAGCGACTATGACTACATTTGTAGAACTTGTAGAAATTGTAGAAACTGTAGCAGTTGTTGTTATTGGCCAACTAGTCGGCCAAGTTAGTCGGCCCTAGAATCGGCGGGTTTGTCGCCTAGTGGGTAGGAGCCTTAAGAGTGATGAATAGAAGACCCATCAGGGACATCATAGATTACATACGTAAAGGAGAAATCAATTTCTGGTCAAGTTGTAAAAATGTTTCCAAGTCATTTCAATTGACAA
Source organism: Melanonus zugmayeri (assembly GCA_900302345.1). Classification (NCBI taxonomy): domain Eukaryota; kingdom Metazoa; phylum Chordata; class Actinopteri; order Gadiformes; family Melanonidae; genus Melanonus; species Melanonus zugmayeri. The sequence goes on from OMKN01069353.1 coordinate 21,964, forward strand.
ATGGTTAAAAGTGAAGTATGAAATATGTGGATATGGACTGAGGTTCATAGTAACTGGTTAGCACTAGATATTGGCATTATCTCCAGTGAACTAAAT